>OX418227.1:25892806-26015306 GCA_948455865.1 Conomelus anceps | reverse complement strand
ACAGCTTTCAGGCCCCTCCCGACTTCTTGTTCTTTTTCGTCCTCATCTTTCTCTTCTCCTGCTTCTTCATTTTCTTCTTCCTGCTTTTTTATTCTCCATTCTCACCATCTCTTCCCTGTCTGCAACACTCATGAGTAGTTTCCTATAGCCACGTGTTTTCTTTCCCCGTTTTTCCTTCACCACCATTTTCTTTCCATCTCCTACACCCCTCAGTTTTCTTTTTCATTACTTCGGGGAGCCATTCCTCCGAAATACATTGAAGAACACAGGGCCTCCTCATAATATCCTCATAATATTTCCTCTTTACTGTCATCATTATGCATTATGCACCGTATTCTGCCGTACTCATGTCTTCGAGATCTCGTGAAATATATAATAACAATGATACTAAAAAAGAATTATCTTCCAAGTTCCTTTAGACCAGCACTATAAGACCGGATATGTCTTGAGATTATAGCCCTCACCTCACTCTAAAAGCAACATTTTACAGGCCTCCACATAATACGATCATTTTTATTGTTCTTTTCCTGTGGATTTGATCATTCCTCGCGTTGAAATCATTCAGAAATTGGAGTTCATCTTTTAAATTGCTGGATTATATCATGGATTGAAAAAGTATTCCTGTATGTAGATATAATTTTTCGTTTAATCATTGATTATGAATGAATGAAATGTTTGTAGCTGAAAAAGTTTATTCGGTATCAATTGAATATTTTGGAGCTACATTCATCAAACTTTCCATGTTTCATCTATCTTGAAATATTCCTGTGAATCTTCATACCAATAGGTTTTTGAGGATGAAGCTTGCATAGTGAGACCTATCATAATTAGATAGTGAAAACTCTATGTGGATAATGAATTGAATGATGATAATAGATGGTTTGGAGCTACAGTTTTAGGTGGGTTCCGAACCACCAAGGAGTGACTTCACAGCAAAGAACAGTGTATTTTTGCTGGCAAATGTAATCGATCACCCTCACAAAGAGTGCCCAGGAGAACGCAGCTTATCTCTATGTGATAGAACAGATACCTGCTACAGCTCACGGCTATCACTTTCCTCTATTTGATTTTGATCACCCGATATGCTTTAATCTTTTGATTTATATATTTTTTGCTGGACAATCCAATCTGTTGACCTTACTAAAGGCCCAGGAGTTTGTATCCATTTATCTGACTGAACGCCTTATGGCCATCACTTCCCTAAATTCATTAGATCTTCTAGTAGATCTTGTGTACTTGGATTAAATTTCACATTATGAGTGTTTGAGTGAGGTGTTAATTGATAAGATTCCTTCATCACATTTGATTGCCATCGATAAGATATATAACGATTATCAAGGAGGTTTTCAGGTGTGATAACATTATGTTCGGAGATGTAAAATTTGACTGATGATGTTATGAATGTCAAGAAAAGTGGTTTTGAACGAATTTGGAGTTACTCTCGAAAAAAAGCGTTCTACGCAATGTTGGGTTTCATCTTTTCTTGTGATTTTTCTGCAGAAGACAACTGCTATTGTAGCATACACATACATTTTTTAGGGAAAACCATTCAGTTCTGGAATAAGGCTTTCACCTCGGTCTATGGGGTCCCCGGGGAAGGAAGTGAATTCGGGTACCATATTTTTCGTTTTTTTCCTAGTATTTGACCCAGTTTTGCAAGTTTGACTGGTTGCCCCGGGGCAGAATGTGAATTGCGACCTTTTTTCTATCAATTATAAGACTTTTTTGCAAGATAACTCCTTTGAGGCTCCCCTTGGGCCCTGGGGCAGTGCCCAATATGCACCAACAAGACTAGCTACGGGCCTGCATGGTGTCAACCATCTTCCAAATGGGCTGATATTCTGATTACTACCGACTAAAGTTTCAAGCAAGTGAAGACAGAGTGAGTGAGAGAGTAAAAGCGTTTGAGAGCGCTAACAAAGCTTTGAAATGGGAGATCTGCAGTAGTTTCCATACATTGAGCTCAAGCGCAGGGTGTAGTTAGCGAACTTTCGTTCAGGCGACTGCCTAATTGCTCGTCACTCGTCACAATGGGTGTCCTCATCTAGGAGAAGTAGGAGGAGGGATGGAAGGGATGAAGATGGGAAATTGGGTACAAGATGAGAAGAAGGGAGGAGTAAGAATAATGTTAATGTTGAGAAGGAGGAGAGACGAATGATAAAAAGGAGGAGGAGAAGGATTGTAAGGCCGAAGGAGAGAAAAAGGGTGGAGGAGAAATGAAAGAAGAGGGACGGAGAGTAATGTGTATAATTGGACAGAGTAATTTCCTCAATCTTTGCACTTTCAAGTATAAAAGTAGGCACTGTGTGAGAAGTAGAATGAACTTATCCCACGTAACTGACGAAGAAAAAGTTGAAAAGGAGTTGATGACGAAAGTGTATTAGGAGGAATAGAGGTTGAGAAGGTGTGAGTAAGAAGGTAGAAGTGTGAAAGAAAAATTGAATAAAGTGTAGAATAGGAGAAACAGCACTGGTGAAAGATAAGAAAATGTAGATTGGGATTTCAAGAAGATTTAAGAAAGAGAAAATGGAGTTTGATGAGCAATTTGAGAATTGGGATGATGAGGACAAATAGAAGAATTGAGAAAAGAAGGAACAGGAGAAAAAGAGGAAGGAGAAAGAGAAAAAAGGAAAAAGAGAAAAAAAGGAGGAGAATAAGACGTTGAAGAAGTTGAATAGTAATAATAATAATAATAATAATAATAACAATATTGATAATAATAATAATAATAATAATAATAATAATAATAATAATAATAATAATAATAATAATAATAATAATAATAATAATAATAATAATAATAATAATAATAATATTAATAATAATAATAATAATAATAATAATAATAATAATAATAATATAATAATAACAATAAGAAGATAAAGATGAAGAATAAGAAGAACAACAAAAAGAAAAGAGAAAGGAAAATCGTGAAAGTAGGAGTAGTCAGAAAAAAGAAGAAGTGGAAGAAAATAAAAAGTACAAGCAGAAGAATAATAAGAATAAGAAGTAGAATAAGAAAAAGAACAACAACAAGTAAAGAGAAAGGAGAAACGTAAACGTAAGAGGAGTCATAGAAAAGTAGAAGTGGAAGTAAATAAGAAGTACAAGTAGAAGAAGAACAACAACAACAAAACATCAAGAAGAAGTAGAAGGAAAAGGAGTAGAACTACAACGAGAAGAAAGAGAGTAAAGAGTTTCTAATAGAAGATAAAGAGAAGAAAGAGAACTAAATTGAGATAAAATGTAAGAATAAGAAGAAGAAAAAAGAGCAGAGTAGGTGGAAACAAACAGTTATCAAGTGAACAAAAAAAGAAGGAGAAGCAAATGATAAGGTAGAAAGAGGAAGAGAAACAGATGGAGAATTGGAGTGGGGGAAAGGAGAAGGCGGAGGCCGATGATGAGAAGTAGGAGTAGAGTGGAGAGGGACAGAACGAAGAGTAGTCTTGCGACTAAGGAGACAGGATGACGTAAGCCTTGCATTTGGGGTTGAGGTAGTTGGATAGTAGGTAGTCAAGGGACCAAAATCGGAAACTTCTATGCCCAAGTCCCTTGTTATGTAGTTTCGATGAGGGTGGTGAGGAGGAAGGGTGGTGAGGAGGCTAAATCAGACAATGGCGAATACTGGAGGATCCCCCCCCCCCCCACCAAAACAATCATCACCCAAAAACTATGACAATCCTCTCACTAGAACAAGAACAGGAATATTGAGCAAAGACTCCTATTTTTCGTATAAAATTTTGGACACAGAATAGGGAAATAGGAAAAGAAAGAGGAGGAAAATAAGAAGGGGGGGGAGAAATGAGGAAGAAGAAGAAGAGGAAGGAAAAGAAGGAGAATAAGTACGAAAAAAAAGAATTAGAAGTAGAAGAATGAGGAGTAGAAGAAGAAGGAGACGAGAAAAAGAAAAAGAGGAGGAGGGAGAAGAAAAAAAAGCAGAAGAAGAAGGAGCAAAAGAACTGGAAGGAGTTGAAGGAGAAGAAAGACAATAAGGAAAAGAGGATGAGGATTAGAACCAGAAGAAGAAGGAGAAAGAGAAGGTTGAAAAAGAAGAAAAAACCTAGAAGAAGCTGAAAGACGGTGATGATTAGGAGAAAAAGAAAAATATTCAGAAATACAGGAAAGAGTAGGAGGAGAAGGTGGAGGTGGTGATTGAGGTTGCAGTGGAGGTGGAGGAGAAGAACAAGAACAAGAACAAGAGCAAGAGAAAGAGCAAGAGCAAGAGCAAGAGCAAGAGCAAGAGCAAGAGCAAGAGCAAGAGCAAGAGCAAGAGCAAGAGCAAGAGCAAGAACAAGAACAAGAACAAGAACAAGAACAAGAACAAGATCGAGAACGAGAACGAGAACGAGATCGAGAACGAGAACGAGAACGAGAACGAGAACGAGAACAAGAACGAGAACGAGAACGAGAACGAGAACGAGAACGAGAACGAGAACGAGAACGAGAACAAGAACAAGAACAAGAACAAGAACAAGAACAAGAACAAGAACACGAACATGAACACGAACACGAACACGAACACGAACACGAACACGAACACGAACACGAACACGAACACGAACACGAACACGAACACGAACACGAACACGAACACGAACACGAACACGAACACGAACACGAACACGAACACGAACACGAACACGAACACGAACACGAACACGAACAAGAACAAGAACAAGAACAAGAACAAGAACAAGAACAAAAACAAGAAAAAGAGCAAGAGCACAAGCACAAGCACAAGCACAAGCACAAGTACAAGCACAAGCAGAAGCAGAAGCACAAGCACAAGCACAAGCACAAGCACAAGCACAATCACAAGCAGAAGCAGAAGCACAAGCACAAGCACAAGCACAAGAACAAGCACAAGAATCAAGAGACCAAAACCTATTGGCTACAATCATGGACTTCAGTTAGTCCACTCTCTCTTTCTATCTCATGCTATCGTCTACAACCGCATCTTATTTATTCATGACCTAACCACTCTACAAGTAGTATTTTATATTATCTTTGTAGAACATGAGCTGATACTGTGACTCCATATGACTGGTAAGTAGACAGAAAAGGAGGGCCAGGAAGAGAAAGTGAAAGGAATCAAGAAGAGAAGAAGGAGTTTAAGGGGGAGATTAACAAAGAGTAGACGAAAGTGAAGAAGGGAGAAAGAGAAGAATGAGAAGGTGAACAGGAGGAAGAACAAGAAGAAGAAAAAAGCAGAAGCGCCAACAAGAAGTACTACAAATAGAAAAAGAAAATAAATATGAAAGAAATGAAGAGAAGAAGATAAAGAAACGAAGGAAAGGAAGATAAAGTTGTTGAAGAGGGAGATAAAATATGAGGTTGAGGAAGAAGAAGAAGGAAAAAAGAAAGCAAACACTGAACCTGAGATCTAGTGTGATATTTCGGACAAAATTTCGAAGAGGGAGAATTAAAAGAATTTGAAGAAGGGTGGAAGATAGAAGATGAGGAAGGTTAAGTAGAAGACGAGAAAAATAGAAAGAAGATTAGGAATAAATAGAAGGAGAAAAAAGGAGAAAGGGAATAAGAGGAGAAAGAAAAAGAGAAAGTGAAAGTGAAAGAGAAAGTAAGAAGTTGAGGAAGAAGAAGTAGAAGAAGAGAAACATAAAAAGGAGATGAAGAAGAAAAAGAAGGGGAAGAAAGGGGTAAAGGGATAGGAGAAGAAAAAGAAGAAGAGGGAGCAAGATAAAGAAGATAAAGTTGAAGAAGGGAGAAAAAGAGGTGACGAAGGAGCGTGATAATAAAGATGAATTTGAAGAGGTTGAAATAAGAGGAGAAAGTGGACAAGAAAAGGAAGATAAAAAGATGAAGGAGGAGTTTTAGTAGCAAATGATGGATGAGAAGTGGGAGGAGGAGGAGGAGAAGGAGGAGGGGAGGAGGAGGAGAAGGAGGAGGAGGAGGGGAGGAGGAGGAGGAGGAGGAGGGGAGGAGGAGGAGGAGGAGGAGGAGGAGGAGGGGGAGGAGGGGAGGAGGAGGAGGAGGAGGGGAGGAGGAGGAGGAGGAGGAGGAGTAGAAGAAGGAGTGGAAGAAGGAGTGGAAAAGATAACTAGAGCAGGTAATTCATGTGACCCAAAGTGAAGTGGGCAAGTAAAGTGAATGTGTGTGTATGATAAGTAGAAAAGGAAGGAAAGAAGCAAGTGAGGAAGGAAGCAATGGTGGAACTTTGAAGAAAATTGGTGTGGTAGAATAGGTTGGCAGATGAGTTGTCAAGAAATTGTTGCAAGTGCTTGAGAAAGTCACTTTCGTTGTGCCTTCAGACTTCAGACCATTCAATGGTGAGCGGAAATGATTTTACGCACTGAAGAAGAAGGAGAAGAAGAAGAAGAAAAAGAAGAAGTGAAGGCAAAGGCAAATGGTTGCAACTTTCCAAATAGGGCGTAATTGAAGTTGGCTGCCATCATGCCATGAATGGTACTATTGTTCGCCATCACAATGAAATTTGATTACAAAGTAACGCAAATTAGCGCTGACTCTGACTTAGCGTTCGAATCGTTTACGAATGCAACGACGCGAACATGTTACGCTAAATTTGTTAACTGAGAATGTACTAAACTTCTTGCTGCTTTTCAAAGTAATTATTGGAGACCACAAAGGAGATTTTGAATTTTGAACTTGGACAAACAATAATGATTTTTTGAGATAAATAATTTGATTCATATGCGATCAAATCAATATTGAGTGAAGTGTGATTATTTGAAGAGTTTCATTGGTATTAAACCAAATATGGTGTAATTCGCAAACAAAACGTTGATAGGTATTTAAAATAAAAAAGAAAGCTGTTTGGTGTATGGAATGAGTAAATAGATTAGATTCATGTGAGCCGTTGTTCAAGAGACTAGGCCTTCATTGGTATTAAAACTAACTATAGGAGAAGTTTAAAAGCGATACAACAGAGTATCCAGGGACCCAATAAATCAAATTATAATAATAATTTGTGAAATTAAAGCTACATTAAAGGAAACGTTATTTCACAGTAAACATCCCAAAATACACAGTCTTTCAGTCATCAAAGTACCGGTATTAGCGAGCACGATTTAGGAAGAAAAATGAAAGGTAAAATGTAATTAATGACAAGAAGAACTATGATTATTCTTATCACAATCTGATTAATGTCAAGAAATATTTAAAAATGGTATTAAGGACTCTTTTATTTTATATTTTATTTTTCCTTTTTATTATTCAATTTACTTTATTGTTCGTTTACTATTACTTATATAAGTTTTCTTTTACTATTGTTTTTTTCTCTTACTCTTTATATTATCTTTGTTTTTCTTTCTTTTTTTTATCTCTCTTTAATGTCAATCGCACTTTCTTTTAAAGTTTTTGTGCTGGGACTCCCAAATAGGCCTGCCTCGGGAGTAGCCTACCTAATTTCTTATCAGGTACGGTAATTTCCTTGTTCTGATATTTACATTTTATTGTCTGTTTTATGCACAACATAAACAGTATCACTATAGTTTTAATGTATTTCTTTCTGTTTATTTTGTTATTTTATATTGTATTGTATTTTTGTATCTGATAAGGAATAAATTTATTTATTTATTATTTATTATCAGTTGTTCATTTATAGTATGTGCTAGATATCCATAATAAATAATACAGTCGTCATAACCACTACAATAATAATTAAAACACGAGATAATTTAGTTTTGATTACTAGCTATTGTACCCGTCCTTCGTACGGACGATGTTTAGAAATAAGACTAAATATGTTTCGGCTTTTTTGATAGCAACGATCATGACGTTGTTAGCAGCTTAGTAAACAACTTAGAACGTAAACAATTCAGTGACAGTTATCAAAGAGAATATTTGTGAACAGCTGATTGATTTATCATGATAAATAATTACGTGATTTGTTCTTATGTGGTAATAAAACTTAGAAGAAATGTATCCAAAATCGCACAATACTTGGTTTTCAAACGTTTATTATCCTTTTAGAAAAGAAGTTAATTTAGTTTTTTATAGCTAAAGACATTGTCAAAAAGGTTTTCTATACTGATAAATAACTTTAATCCCGATCGATGCTCTCGTTTTTCAGGAAAAGGCCGCGTAAAATGTATCCAAAATCGCACAATATTTGGTTTTTAAACGTTTATTATTCTATTAAAAAAAATGTTAATTTAGTTTTCGCCACACTAGGACGTAATGAGCTGTTTTTCGTGCGTCATATGGAGGCCGAAAGTGTTTGGTTTCCGACGAGGTCTGTAAACGTTTACCGCCCTAGGGCGGAAAAGAAAATGACCTTGAATGCCAGCTGATCGTGTCTGGATACAGCAGTCATGATTGTAAAAATGAATCCTTCCAACTTTTATGTAAAACAAAAAGATTTAAACCATCAATAAATGTTTATTTTTTATAATTTAATATGTACGTAGTATTTAAAATGTCAAAAATGATCACTTTTTATAACTTAATATGTAATATTTTGTAGTTTTGATATCAAACAATAGAACCTTTTTATTCAACCTACAGAGCTCTGGGTGGGAATTTTGTGAACTACTACAACTGTTGCTAACCTCTCTTGGTTGTCTAGGTTTTTTGTTTTTGGGAATTTTGTCTACTACTGCAACTGTTGGTAAAGGTTACTGTTGGTATAGAAAGGTTAGTTGGTTAAGTTTTTGGTTTTTTATGCAGGTTTTGAATCAGGAACAGGAATAACAACAAAAAACCTAACCAACTAACCTTTTGGCGTACAGTTGTAGTAGTTGACAAAATGCCCACCCAGAGCGCTGTAGGTTGGATAAAGAGGTGATAGCCGTTTCTTGTATTCTTGCAAGTACCATAGCCTTAAAATTTCGCTTTCAAAATTTCCAACTTAACATTGCTGTTTTTTTGTGGTGTGGCGAAAAATAGCGTTCGCAACACGGGCAAAAATGTTTTGCCGGCTCTCAAACGGCGCTTCAAGTTCTCGACTTCGTCTCGAACCTGAAAACCGCGATCTCGAGCCGGCAAACACACATTTTCGGCCCTAGGTGCGAAATATACTATTTTTATAGCTAAAGACATTGTCAAAAAGGTCTTCAATACTGATAAATTACTTTAATCCCGATCGATGCTCTCGTTTTTCAGGAGAAGGCCGCGTAAAATGCCTTTGGGGCCGTGGCAAACAGACATACAGACAGACAGACAGAAATTGAGATAAGACTTGTTTCGGCTTCTTTGATGTAAAAAACGTAAGAATAACCAAAAAATATATAATTCTGATTAATGTACAGACAAAACTCTAATTTTATTTATATATACGGTATGTCAGTTTCTTAAACTAATTTTGTCAAATTTTCTCATACTGCCTTTTTCTATGAAAAAAAACAGAATCTGTGAGTATTTTGAATCAGTTTCAAAAAGACTTCAAAAATATATCAAAAGTTTAATGTAATGGGCTTTGGTCATCGAACTTCTGGTTTTGGACTTTGCCAACGTATAAGACCACGAACAAGATTATTTTGAATGCATCTGTAGAGACTCGATTAGTTTGGGCTAGTTTACTAGCTGACAAGCCAGCGAGTAGCAGTACTACAAGCTGTTTAGCTAGTTAGAAAGTCTACTCAAAGTTTAAAAGAGTTTGAGTGATTGATAGAGTTTGATAAAGAGTGATAATCAAAACTATGGTTTATAGTATGTTGATTAAGAAAATTTTCTGTATTTCTTGTTACATGACGAACTGCGTTGTTAATGGTAGGTGAATTCAACGACTTTCAGTCGATTTATTTAATTGACTGCAAGTCCTCGAATTCACCTAAAACGTTAAAAACATTTATTGTAGATGATGCCAACATAAGTCTGGAGACTTTTACGTGGGAAATAAGGTAAATGATTTGAAACATCCGTAGCTAAATGAAATTGAAATTGAAATTGAAATATTTTTATTCTCCAAAGAATATACAAACATCTAAAATAAAAACAATATGATATGTAGGAGGCTCCTCACATGGGCACATGCCTGTGAGAAAGGAGCGAGTTCTAGAAGATTGTCGATTTATACTTAACAAACTAGTATCTATTATAGCTTTTTTAACAAGATAAAGTAAAAACATACATGAAGAGGGAAGAAAAACAGATAACTTACTAATAATTACAATATTTGTCACTTTCAAAAATATGGTAAGTAAGGTATAAATGTAATGTATCAAAATAATTTAGAAAAAAAAATGTATTTGAAACAAAAAAAAAAAAAAAAAATGAAAGAAAAGTGAATGGAAAAAAATGAAAGGAGCAAGCAAGAATGATAGAAGCAATTATAGTTATTATGTCATAGGTTAATACTGAGGTAAAAAAAAGAAAAATTTACTAAATTATATTATGATGAGATATAAAACTATGTTCGAAACATGGGTTTAGCGTGAATAATAAGCCATTCATACAAAGACACACACACACACACACACACACACACACACACACACACGCACACACACACAGGCATCACATCACATCATATAATTGCAATAAGGCTGCCAACTAATGGAAGGCTAAAGTTGGTATTGTCAATAGATCAGAATGTTACTGCGAAATCACATTAATTATTGCAGGCCTCCACTCAGGCTCATTCTGAGTAAGGAGACACCATATAACCGTTCAGCTCCTCACAACTAATACCAGATATCCAACTGCTAACGATTTTTTTGTAAAAGCTGATCTTTGCATTAACATGATTTTTAATTTGTACTGGTAGTTTTTGATAAAGGATATTGATTTTATAGTGAGTGGAAGTGGTAGTAAAAGTTTTTATTAGTCTAGGGTTGTTGATACCGATGTTTAAAGCTGATCTGGTGTTATAATTGTGGCAGATATTAGAAAAAAGAGAGGATTTATGCTTATGGATGTAAAGGACCAGGGTTCTAATGTAAAGTTGGGTGACATTTGGAACGTTAAACTCTTCAAAGAGGGCGTCTGTAGGGTATCTACGGGGTTTGCAAAGAGCGCTTTTTATAATAAGTTTTTGAGAAATTGATAGCGGAGTTAAAACTGTTTTATATGCGCCGCCCCAAGCCATGATTCCGTATTGTAGTATAGACTGAATGTAAGCATAGTACACCTGTTTGATCAAGATTGGTGTAAGTATCCTGCTAAGAGTCGAAAAAATATATATAAATTTTCTTAATTTGTTTCTGATGTACTGTACATGAGAAGACCATTTCAACCTACTGTCAAATATTATACCCAAGTATTTGTATTCATGAACACACTCGATACAATCACACTGAGCACAATCATTTGGGGTGCCACAAGTATGCAATCTCAAGTCCAGGCCAACTGGATCGCCATTAGCTCTTATAGAAATTGGTAGGTATTTGGTTTTATTCAAATTCATAGTAAGGCGATTTTGGTCAAACCATTTCTTTGTAGTGACTAAGCCTAGTTCTGCTGAATTAAATACTTCCTCCCAGCTGCTTCCTTCAAACAGTAATGCTGTATCGTCAGCATATAAAAATAGATGGCCATGGTCAATATTAACTCTACCCAGGTTATTAATATAAATTAAAAACAGAATGGGTCCCAAAGTGCTTCCCTGAATCACGCCATAATCGTTGCTCATAGGAACACTCACCTGATCTAAGATTGAAACAACCTGAGTTCTTCCACTAAGATAATTGTCAAACCATCTCAAAGAAGTACCCCGAATGCCAACACATTCAAGCTTTTTTAGGAGGATACCTCGATCAATTGTATCGAAAGCTTTGGCTAAATCTATGAAAGCAAGAAGTACCTTTTTATCACATTCAATTGATTCATGTATTTGTTTAGTCAAAAGAAATAGGTTGTCATTAAGATTCTTATCCTTTCTAAATCCAAATTGATTTTTGTATAGAATGTTATTGGCAATTAAATATTTTTCCAATTGCAGTCTGACTGCTTTTTCAATAATTTTAGATAGGACACTGACTAAATTAATAGGCCTATAACTAATACATTGGTTTCTGGGTCCAGCCTTGTAAATGGGTACAACCTTTCCTACTTTCAAGGAATTTGGAAAAACTCCTTGTGAAAAGCTGCAATTAATTATGTATAGGAGTGGTATCTTTAGTGCATCTATATTCTTCTTAATTATTAATGCTGGAATTTTGTCAACTCCAGGGGCTGATCCTCCCTTAAGGTTATTTATAATACCCTCCAGGTCGTCATCAGTGACAGGCAACAGTTCAAACCGCGATTCAACCATGAAGTTTGCATCATTCACTGGTCCCTCAATAACATTAGGAACAGCCCCAGCAAGGTTTGCACCTACATTAACATAGTATTGATTAAAATTGTTTGCAACATCAACGATATCACTCGGCTCAATATTATCACTGCCATTTAAAAACTGTTCAATGGGAAAGCTATCAACATTCTTAATGAGTCCTGTGATTTCCTTAATACTACTCCAAAGGTTTTTACTATTGGTTCCTGCATTGGCTATTTTATTACGAAAATATGTTTCTTTAGATGTCTTCAATAGCTTAGAAAGGTTATTTCTGTAATGCTTGTATTGGTCTCTTAGGGTAGCATTGAATGGTTGTTGCTTTAGTTTTCTGCCCAATTTATCTCTGTGACGGATAGATGTTATTAAACCATTAGAAATCCACGGTTTGATTTTAATATTTTTTGAAGATATATTTTTAAAATTGGTAGCCTCAGAAATTATTAGTTTGAGCCTATTAACAAATACACTACAGCTAGAGTTTATATCTGGAATACAGGTAACCTCAGACCAGTCGCAGTCTGCTATGAGCTGGGATGCTAGAGCTTCATCTAGAAAAGTTGACTGGAGTCTACCATTTTTTTGCAAACACTTCTTTTTAAAATGAGTTTGACAAACGGTGAGGTCATGGTCAGTCATGTCACATCTCATCACAGCCGACTTGATTGAGCTAGTATTCTTTGTGTCAGTGAATATATGATCAAGACAGGTGGACGAGGTAGCAGTGATTCTGGTAGGCACATTGATGCAACTCACAAAACCAGCTTCATATAATACATCTAGATATTGTTGAGCCATTTCATCTGGCATTGCTCTTGGTAAAATACAGCAATTGATATCACCTAATAACCAATGAACTCGGTCCCGGTTCCTGTTGATGAGAAAAGTTTCGAGGTTTTCAATAAATGGCTCAAAGTCAGCAGAAGGGCTTCTGTAAATAGCAAGCAAGCTAAGCCGCTCCCCACCAAGAGACAGGTCTAATTTCACACTAGTGGCACCATACAAACATACATCATCTTGACACACAGCAAAACACTTATTCACATACACAATCACACCATCATTCTGATTTCTACTATTCTTATTCATAAATACATCATAACCATTCAGACACACAGTCACACTACAAGCATCAGTCCATGTTTCAGTGAGGACTATTATGTCAAATTTTTTACTATAACTGTTCAATATAACTATTAATTCATCCATATGTTTATTGTAGCTCCTTATGTTCAAACTCAAAATGTTAATTTTATCAATACCACCCTGCTCCTCCGAAAAGAAATCAAAATCACTAATATCATTATACACGCATGTATTAACGTTTCTCAAATCAACTAGATTGTCGATAAATTCATCCATTTATGACAACAGTCCTGCCCTTGCTCATTTTATATAAATAAAGGATTAAAATAAAAAATAATAAAAAGTTAAAATTAAAAATTAACCTGCAAGTAAAGTTTAAAAACATAATAAGTCGCTCTGCACAAGCTATAGCAAGCTTACAATAGAAATAAAATACTAAATGCACAATTAGCAGATTTTTTAATTAAATTCATATAGATAGAAGTGATATGAAATGACATCCTAATTCAATCTTGCCAGCATATATGGATAAGATTCCAAACAGCATTCCATTCTTCAACCATGTCATTAAAATCTGGTTAAATGGTCCCGCTTATCTTGAAAGAGATATCGGGCATAAGAAATCATAAATTAGGAAAATTTAGATATAATACTCCAACTATACATACCAACATAATATGTATTTATTATAATAGGATCATAATATTATATAGATTCACATTGTTAGAGCATTTATAAATTCCCAGCATGTACCCACATATTCCCACCAACTTCAAAAAATATATTAACAAAAAAAGTAAAGGAAATCATGAAGGATTATTGTATTGAATTAGAGACTTGATCAAAAGTATGCAAACATGCTTATGAATTAACATTACAAAACTGCTCATTAAGATAAATGTAGACCATTGGGAATGCAGTCCGATTAAAGTCAGTAAGAAAAAAAAAAAAAAAGTATGGAAAAATGTGAAAAAATGGATACTCACATGGAGAGCATGATAGCAAATAACAATAAATACTGCAGCTTTGACAATAACATGTCATATGCATCAAACGAACAATAATCTGGCCTGATGAAATTCCACCATTATTCACTGACCCGGAAGTCCTGTAGACAGTGCACTATAAAACTACGTTCACCCTCCTTACGCCTGACATACACCTTGCCCTCACGAATCCAGACAGCATGCAATTTTTTCTGTTTGACGCTCTCCCGCGCGGCGTTGAAAACGTCTCTCGTATGGGTTGTGAGATGATCGTTGAAGTATATAGGATGATCGGGCAGGCCGGGATTAAGCACGGTGGAAGAGAGGCGACGCCCGCGTCGCTTGGCCGCCATCCACGCCTCCTTGGTGGCGCGGCTCACGAACTGGATGACGATCGACGCCGGGCGACTGTCGCCGACCCTCCTCGGCAGGCGATGCGCCGCTGACAATGCCACTGGGTCCCACGTTAAGCCAATCGCCTCACATAAGCGACCAAGTACGAAATTAAGATCTTCGTTAGCAGTCGCGGGGATCCCCTCAATTATCATATTAGACACACGAGAATATTGATCCAACTCGTTCAGTTTAGAAGTCAGTTTATACACTACAGAACGCAAATTATCATTTTCCGACTCGAGTTTTTGGATTTTGTTGTCACTAATTGTCTGGGATTTTTTAATGTCTGATATGTCCTGTTTGAGGGTCTCCAGCTTGCCATCCAGGGTACTGATACTACTACAGAGGGAGTCTAGGCGATTATTGATATGAGTTAGAGCAGAACGATTTTCAGTTTTCATGGCTTCGATCGCTTTGAGAATAGATGATTCACTCACCTGTGGTATAGAGTCCTCAGACGAGGCTTTTTGCCCACTCATACACCTGTCACACTTCCATGATTTTTTTGTGTCCACACTCATTTTTCTAAAGTATTCAATAGATTTTATACGAGTGCATAAAGGGTGGAATGAGTCGTTACAGGTCGAACACTTTATGATGTCGCGATTTATTGACCAGTCCAAATTGCAATTCCCGCACGACATCGTAGACTAAAGTAGAGTAGAAATAACAATTTAACAATAGGATTAAACAGCCCTAAATACAGTCACTTCAACTCTTGAAATAATTTCGTAGATATTTATAAAACAAGACTTTAGTAGGTTAGAGTTACAAGAGCAAGCCGGCCGGCGTTATCGCTATCAAGGAGAAGATAAACGATCCGTTTCCATCGACAGTCAAAGCAGAACAATTCGAACCCAAGGCTGCAGGAAACGAATCCAGCCAGAGTCTTATCACAGACAACTGCTCCAACCACTGCGCTGCCAGTTTTAGATTAGTATTCTATTGAATGTGACGGCATCTGTATTATTTGTTATCATCAGAAGTCTATGAAATTGATATGAGCAAGGAACAAGAGTTACATTGAAGTTAGAATATTTTTATATTTTCTGTGCTCTTATTTTATGTATGCCTGTAATCTTTCTGGGGTTTTGTTAGTCAGTTTGATGAGTATGCTTATTCCATTGATCTATTTCTATAGTTATGAAGCAATTTTTTTTGTAATAACTGATATGATAGTGATGTTGGGGTAGAATCCGTCATTCATACAAGATTCGACGTTGGAATAATTATGTAAATATTATGAAAACAAATGATCGATTTTATCAAATAAATATACTTATTTTAAGTTTAAAAGAATATATTTATGGAAACGAGTTATTGGTTTTGGCATTTACACTACCCTTATCAACATCTGCATGTATGCATAGTACAGTAGCGAATATAAAATTGGAGTGAATAGAGAGGAAGAAGGCACAGTGGTTCTTGGCGTTATCTGCTATATAAATGTTTACTTTTAAGCAATCAATTACTCTGCGTTTGACACTTTTATGGTGTTTACTTAGTAATTTGTAGAATGTTCTAGTTGTTTGATTAGACATTAATGGAATCTTTTCGAATATTGTGGAAAGTTCGACTTCCTTGTGGAAGTTGACAGAAAATTCGAGAGATATCTCAATTATGAAATTTTATATAAATAGAGGTGGGACTCTTGTCAATTAGTTCAGTTGTCTTTGAAATTTGTCGTGATAAACAAATTGTGACAGTTCTATATCTTGTGCCTATATAGTGATAATTCTTTCTCAGTGACTATAGAGATAATTCTTTTTCCTGTTCAATTCATACCAGTGAGCT
This sequence comes from Conomelus anceps, assembly GCA_948455865.1. Taxonomy (NCBI): domain Eukaryota; kingdom Metazoa; phylum Arthropoda; class Insecta; order Hemiptera; family Delphacidae; genus Conomelus; species Conomelus anceps. The sequence continues at coordinate 25,998,851 of OX418227.1, read as the reverse complement.
ACTGAATAGTTTTTATTGTATTACGGACTAGTGCTACGTAAGTTAAGCGTTCTTTTTCGACGTTTCTTTTTTGAATATTATTGGACAGTTTATTGTACAGTTATTAATTGATATTAGATCGGCCTTTTAACTTTTAGTGATTGATTTTTGTACAGTTTATTGAAAACTCATTATTAGTTGAACAATATCATGTTATCTGTTTTTCAATTGCTTATTTTTTGTAAGAAATTACTGAACAGTGTGAGTCGTGAATTATTTGTGTTAATAAAGTGCGAGTGATAAGTGTTGCCAGCGTTATTTTAGACATAGAACCAGTAACAGTACTATAACCGATTTCGACTCTAGTCTGCCTCTTGAAACCTCAACATTACGTTTTGTCCCAAAGAGCGTTACACAAACGAGGAGTGAGTTTGTTTCCGATTGCTTTATCACTGAGCCTGAATGTATCATAATTGATTATTATGTTTCTGAATTACTACTAGTTCATGATTATTTCATGACAAATCACATCTACCATCCATATTATATTGACGAAATAGTTCTTTTTGTTAGCTCTGATGGTTTTATAGAAAACGCTACGTTACTTTATCGTTTTTATGTTTATGATATATTATTTTTCTACTAGATTCGCCGTTTTGTTGACTCTTGATTGACATTGGTTAGCTTCTCCCATTTCTACAAGTGACTGTGACATGTCTTCCTAGAAAGTCAATTAGCGGGCCGCTTAGCGCAGCTTCAGCTTCCTGTCGTTTCAGCGGTCGTGGGTTCGAACCACGCTCCTCCGCCTGGCGTCTTTGTGTTATTATTCACATCATTACCCACCCACAAATCTCCGACTCATGTGAGCATTATCAGCAGTAACAAAAAAAAATTTAGAGAGTAGCATAGTTCAGCCTATACGAGACCGCCATTTTGTCTGCGATAGTCAATAATCAAGTTCAAGGGAGCCTTACCGTTTACTGGTTAATGGAGTTTCACCAGAAACACAGAAGCGTTTGATTGGTCTACTAAGATTCATCAGATAAAAAATTGGAATAGATCAATCGTATATCTTATTTTTCAGTATAACTCCATTTACCGTTAAACGGTAAGGCACCCATGATCTTAAACAATGTCATCATTCATGTAGTAGAGTTTCTTTTATTAGGGAAGCTTGCACTTGCATTCCGTTTGTTAGCCTATAGTATCACTCCTTGAAAAAAAACTATAATTTGAGATTGTACATGTATTCTGACTGCTACAATCTCCTGTCATACACCATTACTTCGCAAGCATTTGATTTTGCCGTGGTGATCATCATCGAGTATTCGTCACTGCGCAAGCAACCACAAACTCACTAATCACGATTCCCAGAGGTCTTGTCAATGTTGCTGTTTCCTGGAACGATCTTCCGACAATAAATTCTCCCATCCAGACACCTGTCTTGGTCTTGAACTTGAGCCAAAGACTGTTCAAGTTCAACTGATCACAGATATTCCTGACTTTTGATTTAACTGTGGTGAACTAAATCTCTTCATTTAATTCTAGTGAACTAACTTTTTGACTCATGAAATGATATAGCGAAAATCAAAAAAGTTTGAGTATGAGTTATCAAATAATGTGAAATTCAACCACTCATCCATACTGAATTATTACAATCAAGTGTGAAAATAAGAGCTGTGAGTATTATTTGATTTTAGTCAGTACTTTGGCCAAACTGCTACAATAGAGTTAATTCATTGTAAGTGTAACAGTAACTGTGAGTGTAAGTATAACAGTTAAGTGTAAATAATTAAGTGTATAATTGTATAAGTGTAAGTGTATAATTGTTGAGTGTAAGTGTAACAGTAAGTGTAAGTGCATTATTTAATTTAAGTCATTACTTTGACCAAACTGCTACAACAGAGTTAATTCATTGTAAGTGTAACAGTAACTGTGAGTGTAAGTATAAGAGTAAATGTAAGTGCATTAGTTAATTTAAGTCATTACTTTGATCGAACTGCTACAACAGGGTTAATTCATTGTAAGTGTAAGTGTAAGTGTAACAGTAAGTGTAAGTATAACAGTAAGTGTAATAAATAATAAAGTGTACTGAATGATTAATGCGATAAATAAAGTGCAATAAATTAAGTGCAATAAATTTCATTTTACACTTGATTTATATTGTTAGCTGGAAGTCACAATGACCCCATCAACATACAACAAAAAGATGCATGATGAAGTGGCGAAAAAGCGTTCTTTTTTTTCTTTAGGAAGCTATTTGTCAACCAATAATCATGAGAAAATCCAGTTCCGTATCATCGCACAAAACTATCGAATGGAGACTTCGATACTAAAATAATTGATACCTGTAACAAACCCAAAGCCATATCGACTTTCTATTATCTCGGTCGAGATAAGAGGGTCGAGATGTTTCTTGGGTAAGATAAGTAACTGCAGTCAAAATCAGTTCAGCTAAGTCTTTAAATCAAGGGAGTGAGACACTACAGTACTATTAATTCAAAAACTGCAGTCAAAATTGGTTCAGAAAAGTCTTAAATCAAGGGAATATCGCTTTGAAACCATGTAACAATCAGTAAACCTATTATTTGGTCAGAGGATTGGACGCCATCTTAGAATCCAATAATGGCGCTCAACAAACAAGTGAATGATGGATTGTGGTGTCAAATGCTCCTTATGTATTCATTGGATAGCCACTACCTTCTTGGTCCTGATATATGTTGACTTGCAATACGAGATGAAATGACCTTGTAAGGCTTGTTCAAACGAAGACAGTTATTGCGAATGTTTGCTCTAGTAGAGCAATCAATACTCTTGCAACATGGGTCTATACATGGGCTTCAGATCTATTGTAAAACATTAATGAAACTACAACTAAACGTTAAGTCTGAAGTTAATGGAGTTCGATCTTATTAGGCGTCTAATCTGAAAGAAAGTAGAACCCAATCTGAAGCTCACAAAATATTATGAACTTCTCAATTTCAATCTTTATTCCTTACAGGACTTGTGGAGCAGGAGAATGTCCTATATCACAAAACGAAATACTAAGCTTGTATTCAATTGAAAGACTTTTGTGATAAAGTGTTTTCATCCTGTATTGGAAGTAAATAATAATACAGAATTTTATGAACGTTATATTTGGCTAAACAATCTACTCTAAAATTACACCTATGAATTCATAACATCTTAGCAATTTTTTAATATCAAAGAAAAGCTTCAACAAGTATAGATACTGCTCAACAATATTTACAAATAATTTGTAAAATCCTGTTCATAAGATCCTTTATTATTATTCACTTCCAACACAGGGTGAAAACCTTTAGAATATTTATCACAAAAGATTTTTAATGAAATAAAAGCTTTGTATTTTGACTTGTAATATAGGATATTCTCCTCCTTCACTAGGCTTGTAAGTTCAATGAAATAGGGCCTAGAGATTGAAATCGAGAAGTTACTATTTTGTATAATTATTATTATTAGTGTAAAAAGATTTTAAAGGTAAAAATGTGAATTTTCCTAAGAATAAGTAATTTTAACAAAATGATATCACACAGTTTGCAAATTCCTGTGCCTCTTTTCACAAATTATAAACTATTTTCTTACTACGATACACAACATCAGAAGAACCCTTTGACCGAAGTTCAAGTAGGTATGGATATTCTTATTCCTTCTGAACAAATCTTTAGGAGAATGCTACTATTTTTTTTTTTTTGTATTTTTTTGAGGATGAAGCCCACATAGGACTGAGACCTGTGCGTGGGTAATGAGTTGGATGATGATGATTGATGAGTGATGATTGACTATATACAGACTGTTAAGGAGGATTCTGCGATACTGTTCTAGCTGATTCCTTTCAACAAAATAACAGAGAAACATATAAAAATCTGTCCAGAAACGCTTTGTTGTACAAAGAAAGATGACTGAAGTAAACATGCTACTCAAACATGCTGTTAGTACTAGCTGTCGGCCGTTTTTCAGGAAACTAGAAATTCTCCCACTTCCATTCTTGTATTTACTTGAAACAATCTGCTTCATAAAGAAACATGAGCATAAATTTAATACAGGAGAAATATTTCATAATGATGGAACGAGATACAGAATTAACTTGAAGGACAATCAACACCAAGCAACCATGTATGAGTGAGGAGTAAAAGGTTCGGGTATATGGATGAACAATTTATTACCAATGCGTCTGAAGTAACTCACGTGGGACAAATTAAGAAATCAAATTAAAAGGAAGCTACTGGAAATATGTGCTTATTCAAACGGAGAATTTAGGGTGCATTATGAGATACAAAACAACTGACTCAAAATCTTGACACCCTTAGGCTGGGGCTCCACTTGCCGTTATTTATCGCGCTGCAAATTGTGGTTGATAAGTCAGATAAATGAGAAGGTAGTGAACAAACGGAGATGTCTCCACTAGCAACAGTCTGCAGCGTGCAACATTTTACAGCGCTCTGCAGAATGAAGCGTCGCGCGGAAATGGAACCTGTCCCATTTTCACGCTACACTTTGCCGCCATTAGATGGCTCTACTAGCTGTAGACTGTAGTAACGCGGCAGTCTGCAGCTGACCAGCATCCAAGGCGCAAGCCACATCGATGCTATTCTGTTCAAAGTTGTATCATGAATTGTTTCAAGCAAAGTGAATTCTTTTGAGAACAATGGAGTTTGAACTTGATTGCGAGGTTATTATATTAGAAGTAGAGAAATACCCCATTTTATACAATAAAAGTGATTAGAATTATAAAAACAGAAATGCTAGAGTCGTAGCAAGTAATCAAAGGAGTTTTGAGACACGCGAAAAAATTAAAAAAACTTGTCTGAATACTTTCTTAATTTTCGATGCAACGTATGGAACATGCCTACCTACGAGCCTAGAGTACAACACTACGAATATCAACTTGCGGCATGATCGGTCCCGGGTCACGTCTACCGCTACAATGAACTGCTAGTGAAGCCACAGCGAGCGAGACGACGCTGCAGATTGCAGTTCGTTTTCTGTTGCCTGTGAAGCCACCCAACTGTCGCGTGTAGCGAATTGCAGCGCGATAAACTACGGCCAGTGGAGCCCCATCCTAAGTTTTATCATTCAACTCAAATCAACGACAAATCAATATACCACTTTCATAGGAGGTCAGTCGATGCTAATAAAAAAAATAATAAATTCACAAATCTCTGAGGCATTCATTTGGAAGTAGAATTACCAGTATTGTAGATAAATTGAATTGCGGTGATTGTAATGCTTGTTATGTGGGTCAGACCGGTAGAAGTTTCAAATTTAGAATAAATGAACATATCCGGGATTGGAAAACCTAAAAAGGAGATTCAAATTTTGCAGAGCATCTCATTAATAATGGACACAAGTTCAAGGCTGAAGAAAATATTGAATTTCTTGATTGGCAAAGGCAGACAATTGAACATTTTAGAAGCTTTGGAGATAACTAGGTTGGTAAGAAACGATTCCAATACTAGTTTAGATGACCAAATTTATTTCAACCAATTCAATACTTCTTTCTTGGTTTCATCATAATTCCAGCCTACATTTGAAAAACAGTTCTTCCATGTATTTCTCGGTTGACCTTGACTGCATTTCAGTGAGCTTCTAGCCTTATTATGTATTTTTTTCTTTGTTGCTTTCTAGATTTTCACAGTTTTCAGTATTGATTTGACTCATATTTTTGCTTGTTACTCCTCCCACCAGGGGGCGTGACTTGTCAGCCAATCACAACCTTCGATGAAGGTCAGCCTCTTTATCGCTTAGCCAATAGTATCATTCCATGTTCAGTATATATTGAGCTTTTCTGGACTTTAGTTTCAGTTTAGATTGAGATTGATAATGGTATAACAACCGAAACTAGTTTCTCAAAGTCTTAATAAATGTGGTTGGGACAATTTCGTCTTATTATTCATTTTCGTCTTCCATAATATCACCTTCGCCACTACAAAGAAAGTCTACAGTAAATTACTGGCTGGATCCTGCTGAAGCACTCTGCATACCATCTTCATCCACCCATAACATCTTTACTTGGCATCGATGCAGAATCAGCTGTGCAACTCATGCAGTTTGTCTCTATTGATTCGCAACCATCAAGTGCTGGATTCGAGTCTCTTCAACGGTCCCTTTCCACAAACATGGCGACGGCGGTCCCTCAGAGGGTTCAAGGGTCAAACAGCAGCATCCATACCTTTGCTCTGTACACATTAGGGGTGCTGTTGCGATATATTTGGCCCTTTAAAGGGCCTAATACCGACACCGATCTAAATAAACATTGTTAGGTTGCTCCCTGTCTAGCCCTTTATCCCTTCTATTCCTGATTAGTCCCTAGGGATGACAGGTGGTGTGTGTATGCCGCTATGTTTGAGCACGTGAGTTTATATATATGCGCGACTATATATTATTACCTCAGTGTGTATATATTGTTGTATGCATATCATGCACATGACTTACTGTATATTCCATCAGTTTAGATTGATAGTTGCTATATAATGTATATTATATATATATATCTGTAGAGGTCACAGGCAATTCCCAATGACGTTGACCTTATAGCAAGATAGGACTAAGTTCGGTGCACTATAGCTATATGTTATTTAGGGTATTGAGTTAAATGGAGCTATTTGATATTGAATTTGTACAATTTTGTTTCATATTAACACAAAAATCCTTGAAATTCTCTTAATGAAGAGATCATCTTTACAATATAAACAAAGAAAAGAAAAATCTAAAAATCAGTTCAATAACATTAATCATTAATTTTATTGAACTGATAGTTGGATTCTTTCTATGTTTATTGCAACAAACTTTGGTAACTAGTATAGAATTTTGGCTCAAAAGTTCAAAATCATATCAGCTTTTTTGGGCTGTGATAGTGCTTTGTTAAAAGTGAAATCAAAAATTTATATTATTTTTGTGTAAAAGACCCGTGAATTCTTGTGCTTCAAGGTGAAATTTCTATTGAAACAGACCTAACCTATAATGTTTGTTCTACTTTGAAATTTAATGAAAAGCAGTTTTGGGCAATAGCGTATTGTATTTACATTGTCTGTAAATTATTTTAATTGATAAGTTAATAAATATTCTCTGTGGAGTTGATCATGCAATTTTGTATTGATGTAGCCTTGCAGGGCTTCAGAAGCTTATATTGCAAACATCAATGCCAGACAGTAAAAATCAGAGGGATTTATTTCTTGGGTTCAATTTGTAAACGTTTTATTATTAAAAATGAATGATTTGAACAACGTTAAAGGTTCGTCGCTGATTAATAAATTAATTCGTAATTAAATTCAAAGAAAAAATTATTGTAGAAACAAGAATGATTGGGAGAATGGATACATTTTTCTCAAACCCTTTTCACATCTCCCGTTTCAGTCAATTTATTCACTGTCATTATTTTACCATTCCCACTTTGTGTTTAATCAATGCTTTTCAGTTTTCACTTGATCGCCAACTTTGTGTTAAAATTGGACTCTTCTTGGTTAGCCCCTTCTGGTGTTGCAATTGGGTATGACTGGTGTAAGTTGACAACCAATTCGAGGCTTCCATTCTTTGTTAGCCAATAGTATCATCACTCCTTTTAGAGTAAAGGAATGGTGAGTTTCCATTGGTAGCTGATGGGAATGTTGAAGTTTCAGCTTGATTGATATTAAAAGTCATTAAACTGATGAAACCAGTATCTTTATTTCATTTAAAATATAATTTTAACAATATTGAGTTAATTTATAATGGAAATCCGCCATAACTTCACATATTTTATTAATTATAAGAGCATTACTCAATTGGTGGGGAGAGGTTGCATACACTACACCTACAGTATATAAAATCGTTAAAAAAAAACCAAATACCAACTATCGTGAAAATCATTTAGGCCGTTCCTGAGAAAAAATTTACAAATATAAGTTACTATAAATTATTGCTCGTTTTTTATATTATTTAAGAAAATTACATACAATTAGATTTCATTAAAGTACGTTCATTGCAAAATTGTGCCTGTGACTTTAGTAACTCAAAACTCCATGATTTATAGGAGTACTGTGATATGTATGGCTTCGAAATGTTTCTATTTCTGTAAGAAAAAGGTCTTTCCATAAATTACTTTGTAAGATATGGGGGTTCAAAGTTGAAACTTTTCGGTTTTTGGTTGCAATTACAAGCTATTCTTAACTTTTAATAATTGTTCTATAACTAAAAGACACATTGTAGAATAAAATGACATAATTTCAATTCTCATCAGACAATATTAGTTTCCTCAAAATGAATTTTTTTAATTCTGTTGAAAATTCCATTTAAAAAAAATATTTTTAAAGATTATTTGTTGAATTGGAATAAAAGTATGCTATTTTATTCCTCAAGGTGTATTTTTGTTAAGGAAAATTCATCAAAAGTTTAAGATCACTCGTAGGTAAGATCAATATTGCCCTCAAAAACCGAAAAAATTTCTACTTTGAGCCCCAATATTTCATAAAATAATTGATAAAAAAAAAATTAATCTAATGGCAAAAGATAACACTTCAACATCTTAATAATATCAAATACAAGAAAATAAAAAAAAAAACTTATTAACAAAACCCCTGCGCAGATCCTTAAAACACTTGAGGTCATACTTAATACTCAAAGGAATCATAATTATTCTATTAATGAAACAAAAATCGATAAAATAAGTCCATATATCTAATATCATTCAACATTACAACTGCATTCTGTTCCAATTTTCGGAAAGCGTGGAAATCCGTGGAAATGCTGCTGAAAAAGGCCCCAAATGCAAAGTCCGGGACATCTTTATCCAAGTGAGCCTGTCAATCTAATGAGAAAATGCCGGGAAACAGATGCGTGCCTTCTCTGGCCTGATTGAACGTTATCTAAACAAATGCGCCATCCGATTGAGAGCAGAGCAACGACTTGACAGTCGGCTTGTTGCCTGTTATCAGCTCTCTCTCCTCCACATTCTCATCTCTTTCTTTTTCTTTTTACTAAGCCTTCGTTTCTCTTCGGCTAAAGTTCCTTGTCCTGGAGGAATGAGCTGTCAAACAGTGAATGGAAGTAGTGTGAGGGGCAACATGTTGAACAGGGGCCGTGCCACGCATGCATATTAGGGCGTCTGTTTTTTTCGGGGGTTTTTGGCATGTTGCTAGTGAAGCTTAATCTTCTTTTTCTCGAAATTTTTACTTTATCATCTTCTCCTCCTCCTCCTCCTCCCCCTCCTCCCACTCCTATTCCTCCTCCTCCTCCTCCCCCTCCTCCCACTCCTCTTCCTCCCCCTCCTCCCACTCCTCTTCCTCCCGCTCCTCCCCCTACTCACACTACTCTTCCTCCCCTCCCCCTCCTCCCACTCCTCTTCCTCCTCCTCCTCCTCCTCCCACTACTCTTCCTCCTTCTACCTCCTCCTCCTTTTCCTCGTCCTCCTCCTTTTTCTCCTCATCCTTCTCCTTTCCCTCCTCGTCCTCCCCCTCGTCCTCCTCCTCACCCTCCTCCTCGTCCTTCTCCTTCTCATCCTTCTACTCCTCCTCCTTCTGCTCCTTCCCCTCCTCCTCCTCCTGCCACGCATGCATATTAGGGCGTCTGTTTTTTTCGGGGGTTTTTGGAATGTTGCTAGTGAAGCTTAATCTTCTTTTTCTCGAGATTTTTACTTTATCATCTTCTCCTCCTCCTCCTCCTCCTCCTCCCCCTCCTCCCCCTCCCCCTTCTCCCACTCCTCTTCCTCATCCTCCCACTCCTCCTCCTCCCACTCCCCCTCCTCCCACTCCTCCCACTCCTCCTCCTCCCACTCCCCCTCCTCCCACTCCTCTTCCTCCTCCTCCTCCTCCCACTACTCTTCCTCCTTCTACCTCCTCCTCCTTCTCCTCGTCCTCCTCCTTTTTCTCCTCATCCTTCTCCTTTTCCTCCTCGTCCTCCTCCTCGTCCTCCTCCTCGTCCTCTTCCTCGTCTTCCTTCTCCTCCTCCTCCTCCTTCTGCTCCTTCCCCTCCTCCTCCTCCTCCTACTCCTCCTCATCCTCATTATCAGTATGGTTTTGAAATGGTTAAGTTACGAAATGGACGAATTTTGTCCAGACTTCGCCATTTTATGTAAATTTTGTCACAAGTATTTTTCAGTTGATCATTTGCTGTACATTTGCTACCTGTGTGACGGTAATAATGCTATTTTGAACTCATTTAAGAAGTTTTGTAAATTTACATAAATAAAGTGTTCTAATCAGATCTATTCTAAGCTTACCTGATGTCCTCCTCATCATCCTCCCACTTCTCCACCTCTTTCCTCTTCTTCTTTCACTACTACTTTGTCTCCTCCTCCTATTTATCCTCCTCCTCCACACTCTTCTCTTATAATTCTCCTTTTCCTCCTCTACCACATCTGTCCTTAGCTCTCTTTATATATGTTCCAGTCGACCTTTTTCTTCTCCTCCTCCTCCTTCTTCTTTTTCTTCTTCTTTTCCTCCTTTCTCTCTTTCTTCTTCTTCCTCCTTTTGTTTTTCATCTTCCTTTTTTTATTTTTCTTCTTTTTCGTCTTTTTCTCCTTTTCCTCCTCTTCCTTCTGAATCAACTCTCTCTCTTCTTTTGAAGCTTGTAAGACACCTCTAGCAGCACCGTGTTGAATCATCTCAGCTGCAGTGTTAGCCCCCCTCCCCCTTAAATCATCATAATATCAACAGTCTTCAGCTGGAACCCTCTTCTTCATGTGTGTAGACGTCTGGCTGAAGTATTTTGAAAAATAATTTCGGGCCCTGCTGATGAAAATCTTATCGATCTCAAGGATATGTTTATTCTTTCATCTTGGAATTTGCAGTTTCAAGCTTTGAATGTGTCCTCTGGTGAGTTTCATGGCGCTTTTCTGCAAATTCTTTAAATTCTCTTCCTTTCTTCCTTGTTCTTTTGCCCTTTTCTACATCCTCCCCTTACAATCTTCTGTTCACATTCGTTTTATTCTCATAAATCTTATTTTTGGCCTCTCCTCTCTATCATCTTCTCCCTTTATTCCTCTTCCTTCTCTTTCACGACAGTGGAAATCGAAAATTTATTTCTACAATTCTTCCAATTACGAATACCAAATCATCATAATATGAACGTCGCCCAATTATCAGCCATCAATCTTTGCAGGACACAATGACAATCATCACAATGGTCAGCGTCAGCAGTCAGCAGGCTGTGGGCTCACTAATGACAGAGGGTACAGATGACACGTCAATGATGGCCAGGCGACAAGCTACAAGCTGACAACATTAATAGTCTTGTTGCAGTGGAGGGGTTGCTACTTGCCATTTGCCACTTGCAATTTGCCACTTGCCACTTTCCACTTGCAACACTGCCGTAAACGAGAAAATAATTTGAAAATGAGCAATAAATAATGTGTCCAGTTTATTAAGTGACACGGTTCTCCTCCTGCTCCTCCTACTCCTCTTTAACCAACTCCCCCTCCTCCTTCATAACCTCCTCCTCCTTCTCCTTCTCCTTCTCAACTCCTCCTTTTCCTTCATCTTCTTCTTTGTCTTCTTTACAACCTTCTCCTCTACTCCTCTCAATACTCCTTTTTCAAATTCTTTTTTTTCTTTTATCCTTCACCTTCTCCTCATGTTCTTGGACTAATTATCATTCTTTTTCATTTTTCTATTTTCTTTCTTATTTTTCTTCATCTTTTTATTTTCCTTTTTCTTTCTTCTTCTTTTTTCTTTTTATTTTTCTTATCCTTTTCTTTCTCTTATCCTTTTCTTTCTCATTTTCTTTTTCTTATCCTTTTCTTTCTCATTTTCCTTTTCTTATCCTTTTCTTTCTCATTTTCTTTTTCTTATCATTTTCTTTCTCATTTTCTTTTTCTTCAGCTTTCTTCTTCTTCTTCTTGTACTCCTCCTCTTCCTCCTTCTCCTTCTGATCTTCCTCCTCCTGCTCCTCTTTCTCATTCTCCTTCTCTTTCTCATTCTCCTTCTCTTTCTCATTCTCCTTCTCTTTCTCATTCTCCTTCTCTTTCTCATTCTCCTTCTCTTTCTCATTCTCCTTCTCTTTCTCATTCTCCTTCTCTTTCTCATTCTCCTTCTCTTTCTCATTTTCCTTCTCTTTCTCATTCTCCTTCTCTTTCTCATTCTCCTTCTCTTTCTCATTCTCCTTCTCTTTCTCATTCTCCTCCTCTTCCCCCTCCTAATTCTTCTCCTCCTTTTTCGCCACCTTCTCCTCTGCTCTTTTTTTTCATCTGTCTCCTTATTTTTTCTTTTTCTCCTTCTCCTTCATTTTCTTGGTCTTTTTATCACTCTTTTTCTTATTTTTCTTTCCTTTTCTTTTTCTTGTTTTTTTCTTTTCTTTTCCCTTTCCCTTTTTTTCTTTATCCTTCTTTCATCCCTTTCTTCTTTTTCTTATCTTTTTATTTCTCTTTTTCTTCTTCTATTCCTTCTACTTTTTTCTTCTTCTTCTTCTTCTTCTTCACCACCACCTTATCCTCCTCCACCTTCCTCTCCACCACGTCTTCCACATTCTTCTTCTTCGTATTTTCCTCCTACTCCTTTGCTCCTCCTCCTCAAATTAACAAACAATGTTATTGTTCATGCCTCCTATTTTATTATTTTGTTGAAGTTGAAGAAATAACGTTATAATGTGAACAGCGGTTTGTTGACAGTGCCACTTTTGAATTGCTACTTGCCACTTGCCACTTGCCACTAGCAACTCGCCACCCTCATCCACGCAGCATGCAGGGTGCCTGTAGAATTAATTTGGGAACGCGCCATTGTGTCCACTTTATTAAGTGACCAAAGCAGAGTGAAGCATCCGTCGCTCATTAAGACATCTCTGATCAATTTTCAGTCCCTTTCCTTGTCCCTCGTGTCAGATATTCAGAACCAGAGGAGCAGATTGCTCCCTAGGTCCATTATTTCGGGAAATATTAGTCAGGAAACACCGCAGATGCCTCCTCTGACAAATTGTGAGTTGACGACTCAACCAATGCAACAATACAAAGGAAACTTGTGTTATCAGTAGAAGATGAATAAATTGAAAGCTGCTGCTTTTCAATAACAGCTAGTGAAGTTATTGTTTTCATGAAATAACAGGTTGTAAAATAAATAGATCACTTACACAAAATTACAATAAAAAATACCGCTAGAGTAGAACAGTGAAAAAAAATAATTGGAAATATCAAAATTTTATGATAAATTTGTCGACTTGCAGTCAATAGCAATACCACCATAGCCTAAAACCCTCAACTACTGCGAATTTTCTAGCTATTTTGGTATTTGTTTGTTTAAAGTTAACTAATTTTTTGGGTTATTTTTCTTTATGATTTCATTCCATGCCGTTTTCTTATTGTACTATTTTGACTTTATTTCTTTGTTAGCATAGCGTTTCAACTTTTGTTTTGTAATTTCCTTGTTTGATTTGAGACAATCTACTGCATTCAATGAGGTTTGCTCTGGCATTAGCTGTAAGCCTCTATTACTCTATTATTTTTAATTTTCATGCATGAATTTGAAATAAATAAAACAACCATTCAATTTGCTCACATTTTTTACAGTGAAATAGTAAACCTAATAAACATAGATTTCACAGAAACATTTTTTTTTTTTTTTTTTTTTTGAGGATGAAGCCCACATAGGTCTTAGACCTGTGCGTGGGTAATGAGTTGGATGATGGTGATTGATGAGTTGGACCTACAGTTTTAGGTGGGTTCCGAACCACCGGGAAGTGATTTTACAGCAGAGAACAGTTTCTTTTTTGCTGGCCAATCTAATCGGTCACCGTTACGAACAGGACCTACGAGAACGCAGCTTATCTCTCTGATTGAACAGATACCTGCTACGGCTCGCGGCTATCACTTCCCTTCTGAATACAACTTATTGAAAAACTGTCTAAAACATGCCCTTAACTACAAAATAAAAACAAATCAAAATAAAAAAACATAGTCATTGAAACTGAAACAAGCATCCAACGCACAGACTCACAAAATTAATATATGACGAACCTAAACAAGAAACCTACAAAACAATAAGAACCTGTAACTCTTAACCACATACATCCAGAACATCAGAAAACAGAACCATAAAAGAATTGGAACAAAAAATTTGGAAGTGATGGCCGTGAGCCGTAGCAAGTATCTGTTTAATCAGATAGAGATAAGCTGCGTTCTCGTAGGACCTGTTTGTAACGGTGACAGATTAGATTAGCCAGCAAAAAATACATTGTTCTCTGCTGTAAAATCACTTCCCGGTGGTTCGGAACCCACCTAAAAAACTGTGGGTCCAACTCATCAATCACCATCATCCAACTCATTACCCACGCACAGGTCTAAGACCTATGTGGGCTTCATCCTCAAAAAAAAAGCTCCAACTCACAACCTCACTTACATCAAAGCAGACAAAGGCAAAATACGAAGACAAAGGCAATACTCGTAGAACAAATTGACTGCAAGTCGTTAAATTTATCATAAAAAGTTAATATTAACAACGCAGATCGGTATGGAGCAATAAATTCCAAAATTCGAAATAGTTGTTCAAGAATTAATTGTAGCATATTAATCAGGATGAAATGATTAGAGACTAGATCAACCGTTAGAGTTTGAACAGTCAGAAAAATAACCATTAAAATCGATGAAACGAGTATTGAAGCTGATAACAGTGATTGAACTTAATTCAAGACAAAGAAAACTGGTAATTGGAAAATTATACAATGAAATTAAATGAAACTCAAAATCGTTGATATGAATATTTTCAATTGAAAATTAAATTCTGAAATCGAAAAAGCGGTTCTAAATATTGTTTTGAAGGTTTTTCTGAAAAAGTACAGTTATTTTCGATGGAATTCAAAACATTTGAATCACATTTGAATGATTTGGTCAAAAACAACCGTTATTTACGGAGAAACTCTATGAATACCGTTGGATTCCAGAAATAAGAATGCTATTAATCAAAGCCTACAGAAATCGAAAAGTACCGTCACAATTTGCGTTTTTCAATGTTTTGCTTCATAAGTACAATTATTTCTAAAGGAATTCACGATACAAAACAACGGCTATTGCGTGGGATCGCGAAATATACCGTCACATCCCGTGTTCCCGTGTTCTCGCGGATACGGAAATGCTCTTAATCAAAAAGAACCATTTTCATTGTCTTGAAGTAAGTTTAGAATACTGTTATCAGCTTCAATACTTTTTTATCAATCTTAACGATTTTTAGTGCATCGTCTTTAAAGTGAACATCTAAATATAAATTAATATTCTTGCTTTGAAAGGAACAGTAATTGTACTACAGAGTGAGATTTCTGGTTATCTTTAAATAACCTAAAATTAAGATTTTTGAGTTGAAAATTTATAAAGAAAGCAGTAGTGGGCTATGCCTGTTGTGTCTTTACTTTATTTTGTTTCTGTAATAAATGGATAAATAAATATATAAATAAGAGATAATACAATAATAAAACTCGCGTTTTTTGTTGTTTTGCTTCAAAAATTGAGTTATTTTTGATTGAATGTGTCGCTTTCGAACACACAATTAGGGTTTTTGGATGTTTCACTTGGAAAATACAGTTATTTTCAAGAGATTCGGTGTTTTCGATCAAAAACAACAGTTATTCATGGGGAAGCGCCATGAATATTGTAACATCTGGTGGATACAAAAGCTTTGGGTCAAAAGCTAACATCAGTAATCAAAAAGTACTTCGAAACCCTGCATTTTTTGATGTTGATAATAAATTTTGATTTTGAGGTTTGTCCGATGTTTTTCTTGAAAATCATCGAAGAAAATCTGTGCTTCAGAGAAAATCGTGAAGGAACTCACTCAATACTTTCCTTTTTTGGATACGAATGCTATGAAGCGAAAACAAACATCAAAAATAGAAAAATACTGTTACAAACTGTATTTTTTTATGATCGGTTTAGAAAGTATAAATTTTTACAAGAATAACTGTTACAAGATAACTGCTGAAATAACATTCATTTCCGTTGTCAACTGACACAACCATTGTAACAATGCAAACAGCAACTTTGAACGTCTTTGTTGTCAGTCTGATACATGGGATGACCCTCTTCTGGTTTCCCTCCAATCATCCTTCCTTTCCCTCAACATTCCCTCCAATTTTGCATTATCCATCCATCCATCCCTCTCACCCTTCCCTCATCCCTTCTACCCTAACTAACAACTCATTAGACTCCCATACGTCAGTGGATGCTCTCATCTAGTAGAGGCGTCTTCTTGCAGCCGCCCACCCGCTGGCTGATCTCCTCGCTTGTCGGTGGTGGCTCCCATTCATCTTGTGAGTGGCTGCCTCTTCATTAGAGGCTCCCGAACACAAACGAGTAGCGACCACGTGGGGTGTCCCCCGATCTCTCGAGATGCGTCCCTTATTAGCGTTTGTACGCTTTGACAGTTTGTCAGCTGACAGTTGCTTCTTGCTTGTTAATGCACAACTATTAGCTTCAAGATTATACGGATGCGCCTGACAAGTCATTGATGGGTTTTTTGCTTCATTAGGATCTAAATATTGGGAACTGTGCTCGAAAAAGATTGATCCTCTGCAAAAAATTGCTATAATCGAGAATGTAATTTTTGTTATAATAATAGGTGTGTTTGGAATAAATAAATTGGATTAAAGTTGATTTTTTCCCTGTTCCATTACGATCTCAAGAACTGTCCTCAAAAGAGCTAAAATCTCTGCAGAAATGGCAATAATAGAGAGTTTAAGCAGAGCTACGTTGTCTAAATCATTACCATCCATTTATCGACCATCCCCATTATTATCTCCCAGCACACCATACCACAGAGCCAGTTGATTTTTTTCTTTTCTTTGTCTACTTTCTTCCACTGTAGATGATTTTTTTCTCAACATAATTATGTGTGTTTAGAATAAATAAACTGAATTGAGATTTGAAATTTGAAAATTAAGTTTAATGTTTTTTCTGCTCTATTAGAATGTAAATCTTGGGATCCGTGCTGAAAAATATATAATAACTTTGTGAAAAATCGCATTGATAAAAGGTTTGAGCAGAACTACGCTATGCAAATCAAGAATACCCTCATACTTGATATTGCATCACTCTGTCTTGTCTGAAGTCAGTTTTGCACATGCTCTGACTACAAAGTAAAGCTGCGATTACACTTCATAGATGTGCTGTGCATCTGAATTAAATAACCAATAACCAATCAGCTGCTATTCATGGATATAACAGCTATTTATGGATTTAGAGTTCTGTTAAAAGTTTTATTTTCTTTTGAAGCTGCAAAATAGCAAATTTCCAAAGACGCTTCTTTAACGGTTTAATTAGATTCTTACACTCTTATTAATTTATGGATCTCATTAATTCTAATGCAGCTATTTCTATTTCTATTTTTCCAACTAAGAGAGCTTCTAGCAGACATAAAGCAACCTACTTCTAGTGATCAAGCTCTGCTAGGTTGTGTAAACGCAGATTAACATAGTGGGCGAGCTAGTTCATGACGTGCATGTCGCTGGCCCGGCCATGTCTGAATTTGTAAAAACAAATTATGCCACTATTAAGTACCTATTTCGTACTATTTAGTACCTCCAATAAATATTTTCGTACCTCAACCCTGACCGAGCTATTAACATTCTTGAGTTGCCGGGCCAGCGACATGGTAGCCCGGCCATGTCTGAATTAAAAAAATATATATATGTCAATATTTGGTACTTATTTCGTACTATTTAGTACCTTCAATAGAAATTTTCGTACCTCAAAGGTTGAGGAGATACAACATAAAATGATATAGGTCAATGACCTCTCAGCCCGGCCATTTCTGAATTTGCATAAACAAAATATGTCATTATTAAGGTTATATTTCGTACTATTTAGTACCTCCAATAAAAAAAAAATTACCTCAACCCTAACTGAGCTATCGATTTTTTAAAAATCTCACTAGCCTTGTGAGAAAAAATTCTTTACTCAGTTGGGGATGAAGTACGAAATTTCTCTTTGGAGGTACTAAATAGTACGAAATTAGTACTAAATATTGGCATAATTTTTTTATACAAATTCCAACATGGCCGGGCCAGCGACATGCTAGCCCGGCCATGTCTGAATTTGAAAAGAAAAATTATGTCAATATTTGGTACCTATTTCGTACTATTTAGTACCTCCAATAGAAATTTTCGTACCTCAAAGGTTGAGGAGATACAGCATAAAATGATATAGGTCAATGACCTCTCAGCCCGGCCATGTCTGAATTTGCACAAACAAAATATGTCATTATTTAGGATATATTTCGTACTATTTAGTACCTCCAAGAAAAAAAATGTTACCTCAATCCCAACTGAGCTATAATTATTTTTTTAAATTTCACTGGCCTTGTGAAAAAAATCGTTTACTCAGTTAGGGATGAAGTACTAATTTTATTCTTAGTGGTACTAAATAGTACGAAATTGGTACTTAATAATGACATGATTTTTTTATAGAAATTCCATCATGGCCGGGCCAGTGACATGCACGTGGCATGCATGTCGCTGGCCCGGCCATGTCTGAAATTATACAAACAAATTATGCCACTATCTAGTACCTTTTTCGTACTATTTAGTACCCTCAAAAAAAATTTAATACCTCAACCACAACTGAGTAATCGATTTTTCTAGATTATCTGTAGTATGACGTCACAGCCGGCTGCTGTATGTGGTGAGGTGTGTTTGTGTATCCAAGCGGCTCCCTTCCATATTCCCAATTATTGTGGAATGTCATCACGTAGCCTACAAACGAAAGAGGGGAGAAACTGAAGAAATGACCGATTAGGGCTAGGGCAAGTCGCCGGCAGAAAGAGTAGAATAGAACAGTGTTTCCCAACCTTTTTTGAGCTGGTGACCCACCTTTCTTTATCAGAAAAGAAGTTTCATTTTAGAAGCTCAAGACAAACGTAGAGTAGGCAATGCAAATCGAAAGTAAATATTAATTGCATATATGTGCAATATGTGTCTTTCAAAGTGCACTAAGATT
The DNA here is from genome assembly GCA_948455865.1 of Conomelus anceps. Taxonomy (NCBI): domain Eukaryota; kingdom Metazoa; phylum Arthropoda; class Insecta; order Hemiptera; family Delphacidae; genus Conomelus; species Conomelus anceps. The sequence continues at coordinate 25,979,971 of OX418227.1, read as the reverse complement.
GAACAATCTTAATTATTTGATGGATTTATTATGATAATTATTATTATTTTGCTTTTACGGCCATTAAGTTAGACCATTTCAGTCAATCATGTCTTGTTTTCCTCTGTAATTTTCTTTCAGAGCCACTTTCGTTCTGATCTCCTTTGTCGTTCCTAGGCTGTAAATATCTTTTGTATGGCTTGTTGTTTGCATGATGGCAGGGAGTCTTCCCTCCCACCATGGTCGGTGTCTATTTTAGGATTGAATCCTACTTATATATATTTCTATATTTTGTTTAATTTTTCCAATTGCCCAGGGTTACTACTCCTAGCTCATTCATATCCTCTCTAATTTCCTTAATCCATCAGTTAAATTTGAGTTACATATGAAAAAAGATTGAATGTAAAGTCAGTAATCCGAAAAAAAATAGAGAAATTCTATCAAGTCATTATGATCTGATGTTCAATGTAATCTTCTTGAGATAGAACAATTTTAGTTATTTTTGTAATGATACTATACCCTTATTTCCAAAGAATCACGTATGATAGTCTATCAAATTTCTGAACAAACATACCTGTACAGTAGAGATACACCCAGTAACGTAATGGTTATAGAAAATAGTTTCTGATTCAGTAAAAGGTTTTCTAATTTATTTTAAATTAAATAGAAATATCACATTGAGCAAAAGCATTATTATTCTGTAACTCTCGAAATTTAAAATGCTTTTGAACAAATACACAATATAGTAAATTAACTAAAAAGTAGACTAATTTATTTTCAAATTTGAATATGATTAGCCTAATTGAGTTATAACGTTATTATATTTATTGAGTAGTAAATTTCAATATTTAATATATTTATTGGTTTAATGTATTTCTTAGGATTTTATGATGTGTATAGCCAACCAAAATAGTTGTTAAAATTATACTTATTTTGTGCCACATGTCGGCACTACCAAATCGTGTTTCTGCACATTGACAAGAATGAGTTCACAAACCCTATCAGTGAACAATATGAAGTGATAGGTTCATTGTAAATATCAGAATTTTTTCTCATTTTCATTTCATACTTTAATGCTGAGATTATTTCGTTGTATTTTGTATTGCATTGATTGACAGTAAGACTTATTGACACAGGCAGATAATTATTATACTTCTTTCTTCTTCCTAGCATTTCATAGCAATACCATATTAATAATAATACAAGCTATTTCCCAATTTTAGATCGGTAATGTAACTGATTCCAATAAAGTACAAAATGTGACTATAACTATAACTAACTGTATTTTGTGGATTTTTCAAGCAACTTCCATAATATTCTTGAAAAGCATCCTTATAACAAATATTGTTCTACCTATCTCTGACAACTTTCCATCCATTTTTCAAGATACTGAAATAGAACTCATTTATATTAAAATGTGTTACTACAATGAATTAAGAAAATAATTGTGGGGCATTATTTGTATTGTAAGTACTGTATATTTATTATATCGGAATTGAATGACAAAATCTATGTCAATTGAACAAAATTAATGATTAGATTAGGGCAACTTTTCTGTAAACCTTAATTATACAGGTTCTGAAACGTTGGTGTGAATTGTCTAAAGCTTTGTGTAATCTGTGAGTCTAGACCGGGTTGAAGACTTTATGCGTGTTTCATGTTTGGAGAAGTTTTCTCACAACATGTACATAAGTCTGGTACTACCAAAATTGAGATTTTCTCTCAGTTCTGCAAATAACGCCAGAAGACTAGCATGAAATGCAATATTTTTCGGCTCAGAAGTTTTTATAAAAATTTTATATTATAAACTATTTTTAACTGTTTTGTTTCAAGTGAACTTTTAAATTAATAGTGTTTAAGAGAGAAGATTCATTTTGTTATTTTTCGAGTGAAGGTTTTAGCAAATCTTAAATTCTTAGCCTGTGTTAACCTCAATGTTTTGGACAATGTAACATATTCAAAATTTGTGAAGGGAGCAGCTTTGGACTTGAGTCTGTTGCACCTTCACATTCGCTGTAAATTTGTCACAGTAAATAAATAAATATAGTGTTCTAGAACATTTCTTTTTAAGTATCATCAGCTTGCTACTCAATATGCAATTTTTTTTGTTAGTCAATATGAAAGTCATTAGATACTCGCCTCATACTGTCATCGATCATCTTACTGTTCAGTAAGATGAGACATGAACGCTTGGAATTGTAACCGATTTGTATGACCAGCACAGATGTCTTGCAAATCTTTTACAAATCTCTTGCAATAAAATTTTTGTGTGTATCGGAACACACAAAAAACTTCAAGTGCACTGATGCATTTTTCAACTGGAAAATCGTTGCCATAGCCTCTAAGTTCATTACAAGCTGAAAAATGTGTAAAGGAAAAGATCCTTAGTGCAGAGAGCAGAGCCATTATTGAAGTCTAAGTTGCAGCATACCATTCCTGTTACATTTAAGTACTCAATGTCACTCATTCTATACTTAGAAAATTAATCACAAAGTATCAATATCGAGACTTCCATGCTACTTCTACTTTAGCAATAGTACAAATACATCAACGATTGAAATTCCCAATCCATCATGGAAGGAATTCCATGAGAAATCCTATTTTTATTCAATCAAAATAAAAAATTAATGGGTTGTAAAATATAGATAAAATAATAGTGGTTAGATGAATCTATGTGTAATAATCATTTAATATATTACACGCTTATGTAAACAATGATATGAATACAGCAACGTCAGTTTACACAAATTACTATACAATAATAATCAATCAAGAATGTCAAAACTCATTCCTCTGATGAAAACTCATCCTTTTTTGTTGGAAATTAGAATGCTATGAACATTACAATGCACTGAAAGGCAGAAGTCAATAAAAAAAAAACAGTTCTCATTACGTTTGCAAACAAACAAAATTGAAAATATTATGCGAATGATCGTAATATATACAGTGAGTCAATCATTTAAAAATATTACATTGACAATATCCATGATTTATTTTAAAAACTTCATACAATATAATTTAAATTTAAAAAAGTGTGAAATGTACAGCCTAAAGTTCATGATACAAACAGTCAATTGGCTTAAATTAAAATTATCAACGTTTTGATAAGGATTTCAGGACCTGAGGGAAAGGCTTGAGCCCCAAAGCCCAGTGCCGGATTTAGGGTACTTGCGGCCCTAGGCCAAATTACCCCTAGCGGCCCCCGATAACTTCACGATTATGTAATTAAAGCATAAAGCACATTTCACATTTCATATTAATAATAATAAATAAATAATATCGTGTGACCTGGCTGGCTCAGGTCTGGTGTCAGAGTTATCAGGTCGCACCTGAAAAAGTTCAGGGCCTCTGACGTGACTTAACGACTGTTTTTAGGACCGACATTTCATATTAATACATAACGTTTGTTTTAATTTTACTTTTTAAAATTGGTATAACATACAAAGCATAACATACATGAATAGAAATGGCAGTAATGTTCTATTTGAATATAGTACATAAATAGGTTGAAATGTTGTATTCGCTAATTAAATAATCTTAGTTTACAAATTTGGCTAAAACCCCAAAACAGCTCTAACAACAATTTCTATATTTATAGAAAATATATAATTCAAAAAGTTAGCAAACAGCAGTTTTCTGTAAAATGATTAATATTGCTAAAATTATTATATAATAAATTAGTATTGCAGTTAATTGTTAAAATTAAATAATATTTGTTTCATTCGGGGGGAAAAGTACAGGTGACAACAAAAGGCTAAAAAAAGCCGAGTTGAAAAGACACTTTAAGTAAAAGAACAAGCAAAATAATAATAAGAACTGTTATAGTAATAAGCTACATTACTGAAAAATAAAAATATTAAGAATACAGCAAATAAACTTCTAGATCATTCAATTCTCACATTATTCTCTTCTGAAAAACGTGAATGTCATGTTCTCAATTTGGATAAAGTTGGATTAGTGATTAGCATTGACACTCACTCCACTCCATACTCATAATTAATACCATATCTAAACTCTAAACACTCACTTTTCTAGCTTTTTTGGCTGCAAAATCTTTAATCAAATCTTGAAAAAGCTCAACATTTGAAACAAAACTAGCCAAACTAGACAATTTAGAATCTTCGTCAGAAGTCAAGTTCCTCAATTAGTTTTTGATTCTTTTCAACATGCTGAATGATCTTTCTCCAGATGCATTAGATGTCATCATGCATAATAGAATGCGCAAAGCCGTGTCCATATTTGGAAATAATGTTAACTGTTTTTCACTGTTTTCTTTTTTACAAAACGCTGCGGCCCCTTTTTGCTTGCGGCCCCTTTTTGCTTGCGGCCCTAGGCCGTGGCCTAGTCGGCCTAGTGGTAAATCCGGCACTGCCAAAGCCCCCCATGTCAAGCCACTAGTTATGAACATTATTCTACTTAAAAAGCTGAATACATGACATGTACCAACACTAATCAGCCTACAGCACATATTCTCTATAATACATTTTCTTGAAAATTATTAACAATTTTTTAAGGAGCTCGGGTTCTTGGGGGGGCTTAAGCCCCTAAAGCCCCCCCCTGGGTGCGCCACTGGCTCACTTCCTATTTCATCGCACAACACACCAAAGACTCTTGAGTTTTTAGATTGTAATTGATGAAATTTCTCAATTAACAGGTTCACACGAACCTGTGTGAGTCATCTGGGAGCAGTGGTGTAAATAGAGCTGATTCATGATGGGGGGGGGGGGAGTTTACCACCCCCTCCGCTGGTCAATCACTCTTACATATTACTCCCTTCAAAAAATTTCTCAGAATATAGATATAATACATGTTATACAATATTCATACAGGGTAAAGTAACCAAACGCTAACAAAAGCAGTTGGCTGACATAATTGAGCCTCAATTGTGGCGCGCGACCTCAACTACAGTCGCTCAGTATAGCAAGGCTATTGAATATAATTAATTTCCACATCTATTACACATTGCTTTGCTCTCTCTCAAATGATTTTATTTAAACATAAATAATTAATAATGTAATAGGTACTATCATAGAGAATGTGAACACTATGTATATATGATGGCCATTCCACATTGTTCTAGTTCTTCCTTGGGCATGGATTGAGGCCTACTCATTGATTTCAATTTATTGTTTGCAATGAAGAGAAAATATGGTAGTCAAAAGAAGATGTCATTAAAAAAAATTGCTCAGCATAATCCAGTTAATGACCATCAAAAATTCAGTGTTCCTGATAAATATTTGAAGGCATTTTGAAATTGAATTTAATAAACAGTTTTTATAGTCTTTACTTCAATGGTTTTTTATCCAATCCTTATTCATGAAATGAACTTATTTAATTCACTTTAAATTCGCTTTGAGAATTCAACTTATTGAAATGATTATATGAGAAATTTTATTTTTTATTTATTTGTTTTTTATTCTTGGACTATATGTAGACTATTTTATCTGTTTTATATAGAAGAAAATGAGCGAACTAGTTAGTTTACAATGAGGACTCATTGTAATTATTATTGGTTTTCCAATTTCTCTACTATGTTTATTAATTATTAGTATATTATTAATCATTAAATATATTAGATATTAAGTTATCATTTTTTAAATTATTTTTAATATCTCTAGTATGTGTTGTATAAATGTTTTATATGTATTATTACTATTGGATATATGAAATCAAATTAGCTCATTCAAGGTATGTCAGCTACTGGAGGTGATCAAAAATAGAGGTGTCAGCTATTGGTATAGATGTCAAGTGATTTTAAAATCAAAATTTCACGTTGAAATTAGTATTTAAAGTGTTCCCAAATTTCAATCGGCCATTTAAAAGACTTGAATAAATAGATTGTAAACTTTTTTTTATTAATCTATACAATAGCTCCAAAGTAAATAGATAATATTCATGAATTGACTCACTAAGGTGTCAGCTGCCGGTTTCTTCACCCTAGCGAGAAATTAAATGAATAATCTTTCAAATTTTTAGTTTTCCAAATTGTTTCTTACAATTTTTCTAAGCAATGGTTGGGGGGGGGGGGGGTTACACCCCCCCCCCCCCCACTCGTTACGCCTACGCCTGGGAGAGATGCAGTTCTTCTGTAGTCTGCCCCAGATGCCAAAGTCAAGAACCAAGAAAACAATTGAAACACAATTTGATTTTTCTTATCTTCTCTTATAGTTTATACCATAGTTTCTGATAGTTTTAGGATAGTTACGACCCACCTGTAACTCTTCTGCAACACACCGGTTGGGAACCGCTGGAATAGAATATTCTATTCTCTCTAGTCGCCGGCTGGTGCTGGATCAAGGCTACATACATGAAATTAGCAAGCATTGTCTCCCGATATTCATCGGCTAAAATTACAATGATTTCCATTTACTATTTGTGTGGGTTAAAGGACATGCATGTCGCTGACCCGGCTTTGTCTGAATTTGTACAAACAATTTATGTCAATATTTAGAACCTATTTCGGACTATTTAGTACCTGCTATAGAAAAATTTATACATCAACCCCAACTGAGTTACCGAATTTTTTAGATAACTGGTTAAGAACTGGTTGCCGGGGGTTAGCTCCAATACCTCAATTACTTGAAAATCTTTTCTCAATTGTTATTTTAAAAGTATAGTTTATAATTTTCTTTTCAAACTAATACGCTATGATCAAATTCCCTTACCAAGCATAGTTCAATTTGTGATATGAAACAACTTCCTTTCTTCCACCACATCTTTCCTTTTGTTAATAAGAAGTACTTAGGTATGTTTTTTTCTATTTTGAACAAATGTAATATCAGCTTCTTGATAAATTCTGTTTAAAAAGTAAAGGAATATCGAAAGTTCAATTGATTTTGATAATTGGTTTAATAATAATTATCTATTAACTGACAGAAATAACTACAAAATGCCCGCAAAAATTCGCAAATTTGAGCTAGTAGCTCAAATCGTTTAATGAGTCTTTATCCAATACTCATGAGAAGAGATTCTTTTGCCTATGCATAACAGTTCTTGAAAAAGGTGAGCAATCATAATTTAGGCAATAGGCTATAGCGAAAAAACATTTTGTTTTACAGGAACAGTTGATAGCTATTTCTGTGGAAGAATGGAATACAAGTAATGTAACTAACATATTTCTATTAGAGGTGTGAAAATAACTGCAAAAAACATTTTTTATGGTTTCAGTTCGGCAATTCAAGTGAATTTTAAATTGGGATATTTAAGAGAACATTTTCGGGCTCTAAGGAATGACACAATCTAAGTCTCCGAAAATGTTACAAACCCAATTATTATTTTGAAACATTCTATTATGCTATGGATAATAAAGGCTGTGTAATCGAGGGAAGGTCTGAAAAGAGTGCCGAAGCCGATTAACAAAATGGGGAAGTGAGAAAGGATTGGACGTAGTAATGAAGAAGGAGATATCATGGAAAGATGAAGAATGAAAAGGATGTGGGTGAGGGAGCAAGTGAGTGAGGGTGAGAGTGAATGAGAAAGACCTCCACAACAGACTGGAAATAATTATCACGCTCTGTGTTGTGTTATAGGTGGCTGGCAGCATGTGACGTCAAACAGCAGTTGTATAAGAATAAGACGCGAGAATCAGCTGTTCTATGATGCATGAAAGTGAACATCTAAAAAAATCGATTACTCAGTTGGGGTTGAAGTACGAAAATTTTTTTTGGAAGTACTAAATAGTACGAAATATATCCTTAATAATGACATATTTTGTTTATGCAAATTCAGACAAGGCCGGGCCAGCGACATGCATGTGACTGGCCCGGCCATGATGGAATTTTCATGAAAAAATTATGCCAATATTTAGTACCAATTTCGTACTATTTAGTACCTCTAAAAAGAAAATCTGTACTTCATCCCTAACTGAGTAAACGATTTTTTCTCACAAGGCCAGTGAAATTTTGAAAAAATTATAGCTCAGTTGTGGTTGAGGAAAAAAAATTTTTATTGGAGGTACTAAATAGTACGAAATATATCCTAAATAGTTACATATTTTGTTTATGCAAATTCAGACATGGCCGGGCTGAGAGGTCATTGACCTTTAGTATTTTATGTTGTATCTCCTTAACCTTTGAGGTACGAAAATTTCTATTGGAGGTACTAAATAGTACGAAATAGGTACCAAATATTGGCATAATTTTTCTTTTCAAATTCAGACATGGCCGGGCTACCATGTCGCTGGCCCGGCAACTTAAGAATGTTAATAGCTCGGTCAGGGTAGAGGTACGAAAATATTTATTTGAGGTACTAAATAGTACGAAATAGGTACTTAATAGTGGCATAATTTGTTTTTACAAATTCAGACATGGCCGGGCCAGCGACATGCACGTTAGTTCATGTGGCATATTTATAAAAACCGCTATTTCAAGATGTTTCAGCTTCAAATCTCATTGTAGACCCAGAATAATCGGATAAAAAATGTAAAAATATAATGGCGAACAAAGGAAATAAATTTCTTTCAAGATAAAACTTCAAATTTTTCAAATTATTACACAGATAATCTTTGATCACCACGTCATTCAAAATAAAACAAGTGGTTCTATGATTGGTTGTGCAAATTCGAAGGAAGTGGATGAATATTATATGCTAGAAAGTTGCATGATTCAATTTGATCTGATTTTCTAGAACGTGACATAACCTATTTGTAAATTCGATTTTATTGTCTTTTCCATAATTTTCTTCTCTTCTTTTTTTTCTTCTTCTTCTACTTCTTCTTCTTCACCTTCTTCTCCTTTTCCTCCTCCTTATTCTTCTTTTTCTCCTTTATTTCTACCATTTTCCTTCTTCTGCTTCCTCTTCTTCTTCTCTTTCTTCTTCTTCTTCTTCTACTTCTTCTTTTCTCATCCTTCTTCCCTGCCTTTTCTTCTTCTTCACCTTCTTCTACTTCTTCTTTTTCTTCTTCTTCTTCTTCTTTTTCTTCTTCTTCTTCTTCTTCTTCTCTCTTTCTTCTTTTCTCCTTTTTCTGCTTCCTGTTCTCCTTCTTCCTCTCCTCCTCCTTCTTCTTCATCTTCTTCTTCTCCTCTCTCTTCTTCTTCTCCTTCTTCTTCTGTTTCCTCTTCTTCTTCTTCTCCTTCTTCCCAACCTCACCTTCTTCTACTTCTTCTTTCATCTCCTTCTTCTTTTGCACATTGTGTTTTTCCGTCACATGTAGCGCTAGAGTTTCATCGGCAGAGGATAACTTTAACTCTGTATTGAATAATTGTTTTTAAAATTTAACTATAGGCCATGATAAACTCAAGTCACATTATATCATTAATTAATTTTGCAATTAATTTTTCACATTGTTGCTCATGAATGTTTTTTAAGCACTTTAATGTCGTCATCTTCTCATGCTGAATTAAAAATCTCGTGAAGTAACGAAAGTGAAAAAAAATATGGCTTTAGATAGCAATAAAAGCAATTCGCTCGAACTCAGTTCCAAAACTCAAACTCATAAAATAATGTTGAAGTTGTTGAACCTATGAACTAATAAAGAGAAAAGACATAATTTGGAGGCCAATGTTCGAATATAGCTCTAATCTCCATTGAATGGAAAACAACATCCATGAAATGACTAAATCCAACGATTTCTGTGGTTTTCAACGCTACGAAAAAGAACTTCTCTATGTGTCAGTGTGTTGCCACTACTACCCTGAACTCTATCATAGCACAAGCATTAGGTGGGGATGAAGAAGTAGTGAATGTCGTAGATGTGTTGAAAGATCTAATGATATTGAAATGGCAGGATGGGAGATTTGAACACGAGCGTAGAGCTTCAAGGATTCAGGTCTTTTCCAATTCCAAAAGCATCCAGAAATGGAACAGCAACTGCAAATAGCTTCGAGTGAAGGAGCTAAGAAAGAAAAGATGGAGGGAGAGAGAAAGGAAGAGAGGGAGAAAGAGAGTGTGAGAGGAAGAGAGAGATTGTGAGAGAAAGAAAATGTGTGGGAGGAAGAGAGAGAGTGTGAGAAAGAGCGATAGAAAGTTAGTGAGAGATGAGAGATGAAGAGTGGAAGAAAAAAAGAGAGATAGTGATGGAAAGTGTGATAGAAAGAGATTGATTGATTGATTAATTAATTTATACAAGTGATAATTCAACAGTTACAAGTATAAAATACAATACAATATATTGGCATCGCCATATATAATTACAACGAATATTATTAGTCACTTTTATAGAAACATTAAATTACGACTGAAAATGAGATTATAAAAATCTTGGTGACGCATTTGCATGAAAAGGCTAAGTTAAGGAAGATGCCCCTCTCGCACACTTAACCTATAGTGAGAGAGGGGAGAAGATAGTGAAGATACTGTTTCACACACAGAAAGAGTGGGAGAGAGAGAGAGAGATTGAGAGAGAGAGAGAGAGAGAGAGAGATTGATTGATTGTTTTATTTTTCTCCTGGCAAGGTTGAAACCATTTGGTTTCCTCTAACACCTAACCAGGCAACACAGTTACATAGCATAATTTAGTAGTCTACTTCATTCCATCAAAATTATAATAAAAAAGAATATTGCAATATAAGAAAAAAAAAATAATTTCTCTTTTCCTTTTCAAAATAATCTGTCCATATCGAAAGTTCATAAAGTTATAAACGTTTCATATTAAATTCACTTGAATCGTAAAATCACTTGGAGAAGCAAAATATAAATAAATAAACTGTTAACTTGTGAATAAAATTTCAAATTAAACTTCAACTTCACATCTTCTTAACAGTAGTTCTTTATAGAGTTTTTTGAATTGCGTTACACTATTTGTTTTTAAAATGTTTTAATCCATTTCATTAATTATCCTTACGGACATCGCAAGGAACGAAGCACCAAACATTGAAGTTCTATGTGTTGGAACTTGGAGCAAACGATGAGCAGCTCTGTTTTGAAAGTCATGAACATCACTCATCCTTATGTATTGTAAAAGTCTTGTAAAAAGTATTATGTATCCTATGTATTGTAAAAAGTATATAAATAGTTCACGATCTTCTCTCTTAATATGAGGAATGCCAAAGATGCTACCTCAGCTCTTTTCTCTCCTTCACTTTGAGCCACTTCAATTGTCTGTAGTACTCGGTGACATGTGCATCTCTTGGGATGTTGAAAATATAACGCATACAAGCATTCTACGCTCGCTGAAGAACGGTGATCTTTCCCGAAGTCAATTTAGTATAGGCAGCTGATGCATAATCAATTACAGGGAACAGTAATGCCTCTACTAGCCTTGCTTTTATCCTTGTTGGCGGAAAATAAGTCATTTTCCATTATTGATTTAATCCGGCAAATATTCTATTACTTATTTGTGTCACCTGTTTTTCCCACGTCAAGCCTGAGTCTATCCACAAGCCTAAATTTTCAACCTCCTGCACAACAGGTGAATCGTGAGCTTGGATCTGTATTGACGGAAGATCTGAAAAATCAAAATTATTCAATATCCTTGGATTTCCAATATACATATAACTACATTTTGCTATACATTATAACTACAATTTAAGATGAGATTATGATTATCACACCAATTGACTAGATTTTCAAGCTGGTAATTCATTTGTTCACTTGTGTTTTTCTTGAGTTCTTTGCTTCACAACTTTTATATATCTGCACATCATCTGCGTACATCATGTAGTTACAATTATCAAGTGACGCACTTAATTGATTCACATACAAAGAAAATAGTAGTACCGATAACGTCGATCCTTGAGGCACCCCTTTGTTGTTTATTGTAATAAGATTGGACTCCACTAGAAAGTCTTATCTTCTGCTGTCTATTTGACAAGTATGACTTGAACCAAAGAATAGCATTTTCTGAAAAGTTCATCAATTTAAAAATAGCGAGTAGAATATCATGCTCAACAGTATCAAAAGCATGGCTCAAATCGACAAATACTAGTACTGTTACCTTTCTGCTCTTTGAACATCATCCAGTATCTTGAGAGAGTGAGAAATAGAGATAGATAGATAAAGAGGAAATGAGTGATAGAGGGAGAAAGAGAAAGAGGGAGAGTGACAAATAGAGGTAGATAGAGAGAGAGGAAGTGAGTGATAGAGGGAGAGAGAGAATGAGGGAGAGTGAGAAATAGAGGTAGATAGAGAGAGAGGAAGTGAGTGATAGAGGGAGAGAGATAAAGAGTGAAAGAAAAAAAGAGGGGGGAGAGAGTGTAAGAGAGAGATAGATAGAGAGAAAATTGATGAAGGGAGTGAGTAAGCTTGTGTGAGAGAGAGTTTGAGAGAGAGAATGTGTGCGAGAGAGAGTTTGAGAGAGAGTGAGTAGGAGTGGGTGAGAGTGTGAAAAAGTTCGAAGTAATTTTCTCACTTATTTCTAAGGCGGATAAAATTGCTCTGTTTTCATGGGCCATACAGCGTTGGTGGTTGGACTTAGCAGACAACTACTTTCAGCAGGCAATAAAGTAATAAGCTTACACTTCTTTGCTATGAGATTGTCTCTGCAAACTTGCCAATTGCTGTAAAATAAGTATGATTGTTGAACAGTTTTTGGCTTTCATTTTGCACCGAAACAATTATTATCCAGTCATCAAATTGTTATTCGAATAAAAAAAAGAGATCTAATTGAGAACCTCTTTCATGTTGAAAGTCTCTTAAAAATGAGAGGGTATTGTCCTTTGTAGAAAACTTTGACTATAACTTGAATTTGTAATTGGAAAACAACTGTGTCGGTTTATGATGAAAACTCTGTATCATAAACGCGCATTATTGACGTGTTTCGAGCTTCTTAGCCCATCGGATCATTGGACAATGGCCTTTTTAGACTAAATAAGGTCAGAGGAAGTAGTCAGAGGGTTATTTGGTGGAGTGATGAAAATTGTTTCTCAAATTTTCGTGATTATAGTCAGTCGTTATTTATTTCTCCATTTATTTATCTTTCAATTATTCGTCTCATTTTTACTAGTGGTTTACCCGTGTTTGCGACTGGATGTTTCAATTGAACATTTCATATATGGATTTTAAACGCCAATCCCAAAAAAGAGGAAAAATATAGTTTTGTTTCGGCTTGTGACTTAAAGCCTTCTTGCATCACAGTGAGGTATCATGTATAAGCTATTCGATTAGCTTCCTGCATGTAAACACTTTTCAAAAAACTCTAATAGTGTTCATGAGTGAATTTTGAACATTAATTTTCTAAAAAGAAAATCAGAAATCGGGCTTTGAGGAGCAAGGAATTTAATAAGTTCAAAAGAAGCTTTGTGCCAAATTTACTGTTAAAAATCATTGCCGTTTTTTGTGAAATTCGAAAACTGGCACACACACACACACACACAACTACTCTCTTATTGTTAAGATTCATTCGACTATTTATTATTCATTCTTTATTATTGAGGTTGGTACACACTTAAAACTTGAATGTAGAATGAACTGGGTAAAAACAATTTTCAAAAAACTTGGTTCTTAAAGGATGGTAATTTCATCTTCTAATCCGATTTTATTCTACATTTCTCCTCTACATTCTTTCCTCCTCCTTCCACTCCTCTTTCACACACTTCTTTGTACTTCCTCTCCACTCCATCCTTTCCATCTACTTGTTCGTCTTACTTCCTCTTCTCTCCGTTCTCTTCGTCATTCACTTCCCATTCTATTCCTCATTCTCTTTCCTACACTCCTTCATATTTCTTCCTTCCTCCATTCTTTCCATCCACTCACTGCCTTGCCATCATTCCGTCTTACTTCCGCTTCTCTTCATTTCTTCACTTCATTTTGCTCATCCCTCTCACACACTCTTTCCTTCGTTCTCTTTCGCTCTTGAATTTTGAAACAATAGAACGGTACCAACTGTTTCACTGCTGATAGCCAGAACAAAGCGTGTTAACAATAGGGTAGATGGTTTAAGGGGTAGTAGAGGTGGTTGGGGGAGGTTTCATGGTGTTAAGGGGTGGGAGAGGGAGTTATCACGGGCACAAACATTAAGAATTCCCCCATCGGGGGAGAGAGCAGCAGTTTGTTTCAGCGTATCTGGGCTCTTCTTTCTTCATTAGTCGTCAATGATGTCTTCGGCGTTGGAAAATTGAGATTTATCTTTTTGACCTGCTCTGGAAAAGCCAACAAGCATCGGCCGCCACAATTTAGGCTCACAATTCATCTTTAACTGGAAAAATACTGGCGGGCTATAACGGCAGATAACGCACTTGGTCGCATTGGAAACAGCCGCTGATAACTGAGACCATTCCTTTTCCGATCTATTTTTTCCTCTTGTATTTCCCCCTAGGATTTCTTCTTACTTTCTGTGACAAGGGGTGGCCATTTTCGCTTCGATTTTGTATACATTGATCACGTGAACTAATCATCAAGTACGATAAGAAGATACATCAGTGCTTGGACTCTCCTTGTAAGGGTGACCGCTTTGGTTTCAGTGACTTTATCTTATATAGACGGAGTGGTCATTACTACTACCTGCAATAATATTGTCTCCATTCTATATATTTAGTTATATATTGTTCATCTATTGCATTTTTTTGATAATTTGATTTAATTGCATTATTGTCAGTTTATTGTTGTTGTAATATTGTTGTCCATTATTGTGCTTTGTATGTCAGTGTTATGAATAAATTTCATTTTCATTTTTTCAATTGTATATCTGTATAGGCTAGATATGAGATGTATATTATAAACATAAGATTATATAAGTTTATAAGTATATAAGATTGGCCAGCAAAAAATACACTGTTCTCTGCTGTAAAATCACTTCCCGGTGGAAGCAATACAAAATTTTTCAAAAGACTTGAATCTCTATTCAAGCGCCAGGGCACAGACGGACGGACATAAGCAGGATTTAAATGAGGCACTGTCGGGTCCTTAATCATGAGTGATTGGAGTTTTAATGAATATGATGGGTTAAATTCATAATATTTCATGTATTCTGTATATTTCATGTATTATCACTGGATAATAAACATAGGAAGACAAACCATAGAAACCATAATTTCAAACAATATGTGAGCTCACTAACCTGATATTAAAACACTGAATCCTGAAAAATTTAAATTGCAAACCTGCTCTAGAACATGGCATGCCATAGTAGAGTAGGTTAATTTCCACGCAAAAAATGTTTATAAAAAATGTAATCTTTGGTAGTTTTAGTCATGTAGTCTTACATGTATATAAATTTGTTTAGATTCAGTTTTAAATGGAAATAAAATATTTATTTATTTATTCTATTGTGCTTTATATTCATCATTAGTATAAAATTAGAGTTTATGTAGAAATTTAGTGCATTTTTTATACGTGTCAAACAAATTGGTAGAATATACATAACAAACTGTAAGATTTTTCTCCATGCTTCTTGTTTGTAAGAAGATGAAGAAATGCTAGGATAATATTTTCATCATCTTGAAACTTTATGATGTAATTTGAGACCTACTTGACCTGGAACGTCAAATTGTCAAAGACATGGCATGTAAATATGAGAAGCACGTCTGTAAACATAGGTCATGACGTCATGACAAACATGGAGCATGAAATAGTACTTGGCGCTGCGAGCCTAATAAAACGTTTTATGAGCTGAGTCTTGTTGTGTTGTTTTTGTCACAATTAAACGTTTTGACGTTTCATGACCATAGACAGGGATGGAAAACGAACCAGGAGGTTGGAGAGAGATAGAGAGATCGAGAAATGAAAAGAGGATAGGGAAAGTTTTCTGCAGACAATTACAACCATAGTTATAATCAAATAAAATCTCAACAATGATTGAACCTTTCTTTTCAACAATCGCTGAAGAACGGATGGTGGAGCTTTATTAGAGTTCATATCATGGTTATTTCTAGATTTATAAAAGAACATTTATATTTACTCGTATGCTTTATTTACCAGTGGTCTACCCGTGCTTTGCAACGGGATGTTTAAATTGAACAAGTGACACATGGATTTAAATCGTCAATGCTGTTACGGGTTCTAATGGCTAAAATAAGGCAGGCAACACTAAAGTTCACACTTGCACTTTATTTACACAAATTAGTCTATTTACACACACTAATTGTAGATTCAATTAATTAAGAAAAACAGATCAACAAATGACAATCTAATACCTATTTTCAGTGATTATTTACAAGAATTAATGAATAATTAATTACAGGCTGATCAATAACAAAAGAAACAAGAGTCCAATAACTGTACAATAATGCAGAGAGAAATTATAAAAAGAGCAACTAATCACTTACAAAACACAGTCCAATTCGTTAATTGACTGTCCCAAATGATATCACTTAACAAAACGTATTTAAACTATTAGTAAGCTGCACAAACAGTAAACACTTGTCTCTGCACTTGACACTGGAATCGAGCAATGTTTACTTAACGGCAAGAGATCTGTAACACAATCAGACACGCGAGCTTTAAGAATAACTAGCTTATTCACGTGGACTTCTTTATGTAGCCGTTATAGTTGTATAATTCCAAGAATTCTGTTTCAAGAATGCTGTGGAAGGTCACAGAACATGAACTCGATTGTTCAGGAAGTCTGCAGAAATCTCGAGAAATTCAATTGAGTGAGAGAGTAGCACACTCAAAGAATAAGAGTGACAAAGGCATGTGAAAAGCAACAGAATGAAGATTATGTTTCAAGTCACGTCCGACCATGAATGGAACGATCTACGTAGAACAAGAGCGTAAATAACTGCTTTCGTAACAATACCTATACTATTTAAACAAATGGAATTGGGAGCTGCAATATTGATATGGAGCATATGTGTTGCATTGGCTTAAGCTTTTTTGCATCATAGTGACGTGTCATGTATCAGCTGTTCTACAAGCTTCCTGCACCTGAACACATTTTTAAACAGTACTAGCGCCCATTAGTGAGATTTTAAAATACATTTTGAAAAGTCTGAAAGGAAAATCAAAATCGGGCTTCGAGGTGCACTGAATCGAGTTTAGAGGAAGGTTTGTGCCAAGTTTAGTTCTCCAAATCGTTGTAGTTTTTGTGAAATCTGCATGACACACACACACACACACACACACACACACACACACACACAAACAGAAACAACTACACCTTCTCTCTCTTATTATATAGATTACTGTGAACATTATCCAGAATGTTTCAGGAGGAATCTGACAACTGTAACAACTAACTCCGTTCATTAAAGTAAAGGATAAAGTTAATAATTTAATATTTCGTTTTTGTGTAATCCATAAGATTGACATACACATACACCACTACTTTTATTATATAGAAGATGAATTTCACAATTATTATCAAAAAATTATTATTTTGTGATTCCTCATAATTCTCGATCAGCTAGGTTCCCATCCTAATACATTAAATTCTACCAAAAAACAATTTCCAAGTTTTCGGACACAGGCTCAACCTAAAAAATAATTTTTGTTTGTAAATTTAGAGAATTGCAGTCAATTGACTGCAAATCGACTGCAAGTCGTTAAATTTTCTATATTAAGAACCCAGATCGTCATGGAACAAGAAATCCTAGAATCTGAAGATGAATGTAATTTATTATCCATTTATGTCTTCGTTTTGTTTCCTCTTGAGTAATGAATCACATTTATCATTGTATTTATATATTTAACATTATCAGTTATAACATTAACAGTTATTCAAATGAGAATTGATTGCGATCATCAAAATCCGTCAGCTGCCATTAATAAATTATGAAACATTATCCTCATTACTCTCCATACAAACAATGTTTGTACAGCAGAATGAGCAACCATTATTTTTTGAGCGTTCAAGTTCCATCTTAATTCTACTAATAATTCTATTTGAATTTTCAATAATACTATTACCACTGTTCATAGAATATATTCTGTACTTCTGCACTAGAATGAATTTTTCAAGTCACGTTCAGATGCGCCATTTTCCTCTTGACATTTCAATCATTTTCAATTTTCACGGCGGAAAATGCGAGTTGAAATCGAATGAAAACTCGAAGCTACGTTACGATAACGAGAGTAATAGTCGGTTAAATGAATTAATTATGAAAAATGTCTCATCGCATGTTGGCAGTCGGTTTTCATTTTTAACTCTTCCCCCTTTTTTGCGTTTTTTGTTTGACTAAAACAGAAACCAAGCGTAACACGACCGTGTGCATACGTCCAAAATCTGACAAATTCTCTCCCACTCTCTCGCCTCTCTCATTCTCTCTATACCTCTTTCTCTCTCCAGTCTCTCTTTAATTCATGACGTGTGACACATAAACAGATGTCAGCTCAGTGGAGCTGAGAGATGAAAAGGGTTGCTGGCATAACATCACTCTCCGCATAAGTGGAGCTCTCTATGTGCAGGAGGCGTAAATATGACGATCGTGTTATACATAGGAAGCTCTAAGGCGTATCAAACTGTATGATACGCAATCTGTTAATAGGCTTTAAGCAAAAAATTCTTTAAACATTTTTGTTGCTTATTAGTTTACATGGCTATTAAGGCTCAAAATGCAATGATTGATTAAAAAACTAGCAAGAGATTTCTATCAGATATTCTTGATATTTAATAACCTTCCACTATGGGTACGTAATCTTCCAGAAAAACATTTTTAATTAGTTGTCAATTAGCTGTAGAATCAGCCTTTTTACAATGAATACATGGACTCTAACCCAAATACAATTAAAAATGACTGAATTGTAAGCCACCTGTTTGTGAATCTCATGACTTTGTTTTTGATATGCTGATCTATGAGTAAGCTATGAGAAATTGTAATAATACATATTATATCATTAATTATTTATACAAATTTTGTATATTCATTGTTGATTTTATGTGATGACGAAGCCTATTGCAATCGTTTTGTTTAATGGCAAATAAATATTCTTATTCTTATTTTAGAGAGTCCATTTCTGTTTTTTCTTATCTTCTTACCTTAGCATAGGAATAGTCATGTACCCTGGGACGCACCCTATTGCTGTACTCAGCAATGTACCCTGGGAAGGGGTTGATGGGCGTCATGACCCACATAAATCGAAATATTACTGTTAAATGTTCAGGAGAGAGAGTAAAATACTTGAGAAATCCAAATTTGTGACTTCTTCCCTCTTAACTCACCGACTGGGATTGATATTGATGTATAGCATGATTATTATCCTGAAACTTGAATATTTCCATGGCATCACTTATATTATCATCATTATTATTGTGAGAAAGTAGCACTCAGAAGTAGATTTCAGAAATTTGTGTTCTCAGTATTTTCATCTTTGTAACTCAATGCTCTCTCTAGAGATAAAGTGGAGCTCGAATATGATGCATTGAATGAGTAATCAGTACACTGGTATGTTCTTAAAATAGCAATTACACAAGATTTTTTAATGGAGAAATGGAATATTGCTGTGAATTTTAGTGGATTTATTCTATTCATTGTTTGGATGTTATTGTCTCGATAATATAATATTATTAATCAATATCCATACTTTCGTCCTACCATAATAATACTATACTGATATCTGATATCTTTTATTGTCATTTGCACCTTATATATCAAGTTTATCACTAATTTTCTACCTATCTCTCTCACGCTCTGATTCATTCTCTCTCTCTCTCTCACACACTCACACACACACACAGACACACACAAATTCTTTTCCAATCACACTTCAACCTGATTAACAGGTCCACTTCATCTTCTGATCGTTAAAAAACTCAACAAGACCAAACTCTAATGATAGGGAATAGGTGACAAACATTTTGAGTTTAACCAATCGGTGTTTTGGGACCAGATGATCGTTGAGAGGTGTTCTAGAGACAAACGGTGTTGGAGTCACACCTGTGACCCATCATTTGTGTCCCATGGGTCACACATGGGTGTGTCAATAATTATAACAGAAAGCCAGACTCTGTCCCCCATGTCCCCCTTTCTGCAAACCCCACAGCGCCCCACGCTGGGTATTAAATTGCTGAAAAAAGGTTAAAAACAATACAGAAGTATGAGAGAGGGGGGTGATTCCAGTGAGAGTCAAAACCATGATTGATAACTTTCAGTATCGAGGTAGCAAGCGCTACCCGGTCGAAATAAGTGCTGGATGAAAGGCTCTAATGACTGTTGCAATATTATAAGCGAAAAGAGGGTGAGTTTTGATTGATTCTCCGCTAAACTGATCGAATACTCAGTTTTGTATCATTTTCTACCATTTGGAAAATGATGGAACTGTTGGATTTGTTTTTTTCCACTTTTTATCTACTTGAGTGACCAAATCGTTCATCAAATCTATTTTCCAAAATGGGGATCATTTAATGGAAATGAGGTACAAATTATCTGAAAATAGAAACATTTCTCCTATCTCTTCACCAACACCCCTTTATTTCTTTTTTTTCTATTTTCACTCTCTCATATCCCACCTTGTCTAGCTTTATACTTCTTTTTAAAATATTGTTTTTTTTACTATTTCTTGCCTTTTCTCTTTCTGAAAAACTATCAATTAAGATGATTGGCAAAAGGTTCAAAGAACTAAAAGGTCCCAATTGGGAAGTGATAGCCGCAAGCCGTAGCCGGTATCTGTTCAATCAGATAGAGATGAGCTGCGTTCTCGTAGGTCCTGTTTGTAACGGTGACCGATTAGATTGGCCAGCAAAAAGACACTGTTCTCTGCTGTAAAATCACTTCCCGGTGGTTCGGTACCCACCTAAAACTGTAGGTCCATCTCATCAATCACCATCATCCAACTCATTACCCAAGCACAGGTCTCAGACCTATGTGGGCTTCATCCTCAAAAAAAAAAATGAAGATGATTTTCCAAAAGGTTTAAAGAACCAAGAGGAACAATTAAGATGACTGACCAAAAGGTCCAAAGAACCAATAAGTCCTAATTAAGATGATTTGTTGCATAGCTCACTTAAGATCATCTAGAGCATCTAGTACATTGCTCTACAAGTCTACATAACGTACAAAAAGATCGGCTTGATTTAGATTAAACATGTATATTATATGTCATTCCACTTTTGAGTCATTAGCACATTTCTTATTCGGCTGCGCTGCTTATGGAGACTTCAGATTCCACATTTCACCTTATATCAATAACCTTATTCTCGATGATTATAATGTTATGACGTCACTATCAAATTTTAATAATGGAAAGCTTAAACAAGTATATCACTTTTCTATAAAAGCACTAGCCAGGAGGGATGCTACGTCACCAGGGAGCAGAAAGAAGACAGAATTAGTGCTTTTAAGCTTGAGTTAATAACTTTTTTCAATTCATTTTTTCATTGCCACAACTTTACGACACAATAAATTAAAGGTTACAAATTAACATAAAGGAAATAGAGAAAAACCTATCTTACCAAAATGAATGATAAATAGAATGGATAAATTATTATTACAATAAAAACGGATAAACAATTACCATAGCAAAAATAAAAACATTAATTTTCATCTGTTACTGTTATATTACATGGTTATTGTTATATTTTCTAGTCTTATTGGTAGTTGTAATTCCTATTTTTTATTCTCTGCAGCTTTATCTCAGTAGTAGCCCATGTGAGGCTTGTGACAAGGTATTAGCTACTTTTTTATTTGATCATTTATCATGTTTTTCATTTTAATATGATTATTTTAAGTTATACTTATCACTCATATACAATAATTGCTAGCTTGTTCAATAGTTGTGCTAAATTTTATATCATTATTGATCTCAACTCATTTGTAAGGTTAATCCGAAAGCAAACAAACTTATAGATATTATTTTTATTACGCCCTGCCTCTCCACCCCTTTCTCTCTTTCAACTTTCTTCCTTTTCATCTCTTATTCTACTCACCACCAGTTTTTCAATTGTTCTTCATGTTCAGTTCCTCTCCGTAGTGTTTAATCTCTTATTCTCTGTCCTTCTTTCTTGAGCTATTATTCTGCTTCTCACATTTTCCTAGCTTTCCTTCGAATTTTGAACTTGGACTTGAAACTTCGAAAATCTTGATCAGCTCTTTTTCTTTTCACTATTTTTCAGTTTTCTCCATCTCTCTCCCTTGTCGTCTCTTATAATCAACCCTCTCTATCACTCTCCTTCCTACTTTTTCCCTCTTATGCTCTCTTCTCCCTACTTCTTCATTCTTCCTCATTTTACCTCTCTTTTATATCCTCTTCCTCACTCTCAATAACTCTTCCTTCCTCTTCCTACTTCTTTCTCCCTCTTCCACCCTCCTTCACCCTTTTCATCCCACCACCCCCTCTCACTCTCACTTTTCCCCTCTTTCTCACTCTTCTTTCCTCTTCCTCACTTTCCCTTCTCCTTCCTACCTCTTCCTCACTCTTCCTCTTTCTCCTCTTTCTCCTCTCTCCCCCCTTTCCTCTCTCTTCCGCCCTCTTCCTTTCTCTTCCTCCCTCTTCCTCGCTCTTCCTCCTTCTTTCCCACACTAATTCCCTTTTCCTCACTCTCACTCCCTCTTCCTCCCTCCTCCTCCCACTTCCTCCCTCCTCCTCCCTCCTCCTCTTCCTCCTCCTCCCTCCTCCTCCCTCCTCCTCCCTCTTCCTCCATCTTTCACACTCTTTCTCCCTCTTCCCCTCTTCCCCTCTTCCCCTCTTCCCCTCTTTTCCTCCCTCTTCCTCCCTCTTCTTCCCTCTTCCTTCCTCTTCCTTCCTCTTCCTTCCTCTTCCTTCCTCTTCCTTCCTCTTCCTTCCTCTTCCTTCCTCTTCCTTCCTCTTCCTTCCTCTTCCTTCCTCTTCCTTCCTATTCCTTCCTCTTCCTTCCTCTTCCTTCCTCTTCCTTCCTCTTCCTTCCTCTTCCTACCTCTTCCTTCCTCTTCCTTCCTCTTCCTTCCTATTCCTTCCTCTTCCTTCCTCTTCCTTCCTCTTCCTTACTCTTCCTTCCTCTTCCTTCCTCTTCCTTCCTCTTCCTTCCTCTTCCTTCCTCTTCCTTCCTCTTCCTTCTTCTTCCTTCCTCTTCCTTCCTCTTCCTTCCTCTTCCTCCCTCTTCCTTCCTCTTCCTTCCTCTTCCTTCCTCTTCCTTCCTCTTCCTTCCTCTTCCTTCCTCTTCCTCCCTCCTCCTCTCTCTTTCTCGCTCTTCCTCGCTCTTCCTCGCTCTTCCTCACTCTTCCACCCTCTCACTCTCTTTTCCTTCCTCTTCCTCCCTTTTCATCCCTCTTCCTTCCTCTTCCTCTCTCTTTTTTCCCTCTTCCTTCCTCTTCCTCCCTTCTCCTTCCTCTTCCTCACTTTTCCGCTCTCTTACTCTCTCTTCCTCACTCTTACTCCCTCTTTCTCCCTCCTCCTCCCTCTTCCTCACTCTTCCTCACTTTTCCACACTCTCTCACAACCTCAATCTCCTTCAATATTCCACTCTATCAATAGTCCAGTGCACCAGACACCAGTATCAATCCATTTCCAGGGAGCGCCAATCCCACTAGCCTGTGTAATACATTCGCTATCGAAATCTATGTTTGCCAAGCCAAACCCACCTAGCCCAACCTAACCTAGGCCAGTGTCAGTCACGTTCAGCCACTAGAGCAGCCATGTTTTGCTACCAAGAAAAATGGAGGCCACATAAATTGATCAGCACAGCTCTTGCTAGATAAATAAAACGCCAACTAGGGCTGCGGCAAAACTCATACCAGCTCCTAGCTCTCTATCTTCAGCTGTAATTTATAAATTGGATGAAATCTGGTGAGCCTGTTTTCTTTGTCGGCTGAAATGCGCTCTTCAGACCCTGATTTATAGGTTATTTTTGCCAAGAACTCAACCCGAATTAGAGCTTATCTTTGTTGGCAACGGATGTATTTATCTTCCAAAATATTTCTGCTTGTGAGGAGTTTGTGGTACAGATGTCCACAAGAATTCATTACTCTGAAAACGCAATCCTTTATCTTCAATTTCATCTTTGTACATACAAAATAATGGAAATTATTCGATTCAAGTAACAATAAAAAATTAAAATGTATATGTCACATTGATAGTTTGTAAAGTTGGAGAGTTTTTTCTTTTGAATTGGGTTCAAATGAAAAGGAAATAGCATTGATAAATAAAATCGATCACTTGTCAAAAGTAAAAAATCAAAAATATAATGAACGGATTTGAGGGATGTTGAGATCAAAATCATAAAAATATAGATTTATCGTGAATTTTGTTAGTTAAAGAATGAGTTGAAATATATAGACATTTCACATTCTACACAAATCACACTGTTCACAATAATTAACAGAGCTAAGTTAGCAATATTGAGTAGAATTCAGTTGGAAAGATGAGTATTATAGAATTGGATGCCTAAGTTTGAATTGTACGTGAGTAATAAGATAAATGATTTCACAAAATATGCTAGACTGAAAAACGAGAATCGAACCCCTGACTTCAACAGAAGCAGTCAATAAGAATCTTTTTAGATATAAGTACTCTTACTGATCACTACATTACAGTTTCAATGCATAAGAAATTGTGGAAGCTCGAAATCATGAAAAAGAACAGTTCAGTAGCAGGAAGCTGAGCAAGAAAGGACTACAGAAATATAATATAAAAAATAAGCTGTTTACTTTTTTTACTGTATTTATCTATTTATTCATTACATTAACACAAGCAAATTGAGATACAACCAGCCCTCAACTGCTTTCTTCACAAATATTATTAAAAAAAAGTCTTATGTTATGTTCAAGTTCAACTATAAATTCCACTTTGAAGTACAATTAATAATTGATTTTTCAATGGAAATAGCAATAACATCTAGTGAATAGCTGAATAGTTTACAGTTAATAACGTTTATTGGTGGAAGGACAAATAAAGAAGAGACTGAAAGACGTGGACAAAACAAAGAACTGTGGGAAGTATACCGAGAAATAGTAAAGGTGGTAAATGTTACGTTTTTCGAGGAGATAGTGCTAAAAAAAGGAAGATAGTGCTGAAGAGGAAGAGGAGTAGAGGGCCACCCCCTACCAAGATGATTGTGAAGGGGGGGGGAATCTACCGCAGTGCGGCTAGACCTCTTTTGTTGATCAATCAGACTATTACCGATTCGAGTCAGATACGATTTGTTATGGACCTGTACTGCCCGCGCCACTGGGGGCTCCTGTGCCCCCTTGAACTCCCCCCCCCTCATTACTCATAGACCCTCCTCTCTGAACCTTTCAAACACCCTGGAATCGCTCTGAACTTAGATAAGCCCCGCAGAACCTTCTAGAACAACACTGGTACCTCTTCTCAGGGTCTTTAGTATCCTAGCATATGTAGGGCAGTGTTTCCCTAAGTGTGCATCATGGATTGTTGTCAATTGCTCCGCGACGTTCCTCAGAAGTGAACAAAAAGGATAAAAATGAACTCAGAAGTGAACAAAAAGAATAAAAATGAAAAGACTAATTTGTCAACTTCTTTGTCGTGACTCATTAGTAGTATAAAATTAAGAGATCTAGTGTAACCTTGTCCTTTGACCCCCTATCCACTACCCCCTCCCATAACCCCTCCCACCCCCTCCCTGCACCCTCACAAGATTGCTTCTCAAAAGAAGGTTGTTCCAGATCTCTTAATTTTATACTACTCTCATTTTTACTTGCTAGGTCAGGTTTGAACCATATGTACAGTTTAAAAATGGTAAGGCCTATACAGAGTGACTTTTAAGTATGGTAACGGCATTATATTGCATAACTGAGACGTTCTTGGCGAAAAAAGCTTATGCGGATCTGCATAGTTGTAAAAATCAAACTTTTTGCATGTTTTAAATCTTTCGTCCGCCATCTTGGATCCGCCATATTGGATTCAACTTTATTTTTTTTAATGGGATGGTGGGCATATGACACATCATTTCAGTGAAAAATTTAAAGAAACAAACAATGGCGTAAACCGTTATTCAATAGATGTCTTTGTTGTTGACTTATAAGCATTTAAATTTGCAATTTTGGGAAAATTGTGTTAGCAATAAAAAGGTAGAACGCATTGAATAAAAAATTTTATTGAATTTTTTTAGTAATATATTAAGCTACTCTGTACTTTAGTTTTAGTTTGTTTGAGATTGATAATGGTTCAACAACTGAAACTAGTATCCCACTATTCTTAATAAATGTGGTTGTGAGAATTTTGTCTTATTATTCATTATGGATACCTTCCACAATATCACCTTCGCTACTACAAAGGATGTACTCAATAATTATCTTTCCTTCTAGTTTTCAACTTCTCTCTTCATATACTTCTTCTACTTCTTCACTCTTATTCTTCCTGTTCTTCTTCATTCGCCCTTCTATCTTTCATTCTGCTGTTCTTTGATTGATACAAAGCTTATCTGTGGTTGCTTCTCAAATCACTTTTAAATCAATGCAATTCTAAGAATCGAGCAAGAAAAGAAGTTTCAAATAGCTTTTACCAACTTCCAAACATTTGCTAAAGACAACAAATCTCCAACTCCTTCACAAAGTCATTCAACGAAGTCCTGAACAGATTTTCCTACTGCAATTGACATGAGCCAACGCTCAATCTTATTCTTAGCCCTCCGTTTATTGCATCCAGGTTCTAGTTGTTGTAACTGTAACGATTCCTCTCCAAAAAAACTCAATCTTTCTCTAGATTGAACTACTGGAACAAAAGCATTGGAAATGGTTTGGAATCTTAGTTTTTTCTGTTTTTCCAAATGAAAAAGTTGATTGAGAATGTTAAAGTGTTCAAATAGGAATTTTCAATCCCTTGAGAATCAAAGTTCTTGAGTTATCTTGAAGAGAAATCTTTGAAGCATGTGAGGAAATAAAGTAATGTCAATTCAATTTCTGAAATGTTGATTCTTTCAATTTATTGTGAATAAACTCCTCTGGTAGTGCTGTACTCACAACCAGAGAAATTATTAATTGTAAAATCTCGAAAACGTTCGTGTGTTCAAAACTTTAAAATATCATACAAATCTCTGTTGATCATATGTGAAGTGATTCAAATTCTTCGTCTTCTAAATGTTATAATATAATAAGTAGAGGTCCCTGTTGGATGTAAACATTATGGAAACTGTATATTAAATGATTAAAATTCTATAAAAGGAATATTTCAGATAGTGTACTATATTCAAACCAAATAAGAATAAAAATGATACATAATATATACTTAGTCTGGAGACTTGTGCGTGGGTAATGAGGTGAATGGGTGAATGATGAGACATCATGGCTGAATGAAATTCGAACCCAAGGCTGCAGGAAACGATGCCAGAGCCTTTTTTTACAACGACAAGCGCTCCAACCAACTGCTACATCAGAGCCGCTGAAGTTTCAAGACATTGTGGTTGAATGAATTTCTTCATGAAATTTGATTATCCAACATGGACAAAAATGATTAGCAAAAATGATGTATTGGAGAAACAATTATCTGATCAAATGAAACATGGGAATGATAAATGATGATCTGTACTCTGAATGATTATTATTCAAAGTGAAGATCATTAATCTGAATCCAGTATCCCCAATTCCAGTGTCGGTGAACCAAAAGCCGCCAGCATTCAAATTCCATGTCAGTTTCACAAATTGCTAGCAGTTAGACCTGAAACCGCTTGGAGGCTAGTTAGCCCCCTAAGAGGTCAGTAGAATAGGGGGGGGGGGGGGGGTTCCACGAACCCAAAACTTTCTGGACAAATTCAGGATGAGACAGTAATTCACACAGGGGCGGCTACTGTGACTGTGGTCTGTCGAGCAGATCGCTGAAGAAGATTCTCCGGGGCCATTGAAATGGTTTGGTTGACCTGTAAGGGAGGATGTCCTTCTTTCTGAGAAGGGGAAGCTTCCCCCACTTGGTCAGGAATGATGGGTCTAGATAGCCTGTGGAATTAGTCCGTTAACGATGAGAAATTGGGGGAAATTGGTGAAGAAGAAGAAGAAGAAGTTGAAGAAGAAGAAGAAGAAAAAGAAGAGGAAGAGAAGGACAAGGGAAGAAGAAGAAGAAAAAGAAGAAAATGAAGAACATGAAGAAGAAGAAGAAGAAGAAGAAGAAGGAGGAGGAAAAAAGAAGAGAACAAGAAGAAGAAGAAAAGGGGGAAAGAAGGGAATAGTGTAGCGAATGGATGAGACACGCAAATAGATTGTGGCTCTGCTGTTACGATTTCTTGTCCCTTACTGCTTTTTCTTCTACATTTTCCTCTTCTCTTCCTTTTCCTTCTTTTTTTCTTCCCTTCTACTTCCTGTATTTCATGTTGTTTTTCTACTTTTTTTATGATTTATTCTCCTGCTTCTCAACCTACTATTTTCTATTCTTCTCTCACTCCTTCTTTGGTCTCTTTCAATACTCTTTCTTGACTTCTTCTACTCCCAAAGCTTCGTTTTTTCATCTCCACAAATATCTGATCCACCTCCTCCTCCTTTTCTTTCATCGCCCTATTCATCCTTATTCCCTCTTCTTGTTCTTGTTCTTGCTCTTCTTCTTTTTCTTTTTCTTGTCCTTGTTCTTGTTCTTGCTCTTGCTCTTGTTCTTGTTCATGTTCTTGTTCTTGTTCTTATTCTTATTCTTATTCTTATTCTTGTTCTTGTTCTTGTTCTTGTTCTTGTTCTTGTTCTTGTTCTTGTTCTTGTTCTTGTTCTCGTTCTCGTTCTCGTTCTCGTTCTTGTTCTTGTTCTTGTTATTGTTCTTCTTCTTCTTCTTGTTATTGTTCTTGTTCTTGTGCTTGTGCTTGTTCTTGTTCTTGTTCTTGTTCTTGTTCTTGTTCTTGTTCTTGTTCTTGTTCTTGTTCTTGTTCTTGTTCTTGTTCTTGTTCTTGTTCTTGTTCTTGTTCTTGTTCTTGTTCTTGTTATTGTTTGTTCTTGTTCTTGTTATTGTTCTCAATCTTGTTCTTGTTCTTGTTTGTTCTTGTTCTTGTTCTCGTTCTTGTTCTTGTTCTTGTTCTTGTTCTTGTTCTTGTTCTTGTTCTTGTTCTTGTTCTTGTTCTTGTTCTTGTTCTTGTTCTTGTTCTTGTTCTTGTTCTTGTTATTGTTATTGTTATTGTTATTGTTATTGTTATTGTTATTGTTATTGTTATTGTTATTGTTATTGTTATTGTTATTGTTATTGTTATTGTTATTGTTCTTGCTCTTGTTCTTGTTCTTGTTCTTGTTCTTGTTCTTGTTCTTGTTATTGTTCTTGTTCTTGTTCTTGTTCTCGTTCTCGTTCTTGTTCTTGTTCTGGTTATTTTTCTTGTTCTTGTTCTTGTTCTTGTTCGTGTTCTTGTTCTTGTTCTTGTTCTTGCTCTTGTTCTTGTTCTTGTTCTTGTTCTTGTTCTTGTTCTTGTTCTTGTTCTTGTTCTTGTTCTTGTTCTTGTTCTTGTTCTTGTTCTTGTTCTTGTTCTTGTTCTTGTTCTTGTTCTTGTTCTTGTTCTTGTTATTGTTCTTGTTATTGTTATTGTTCTTCTTCTTGTTATTGTTATTGTTATTGTTATTGTTATTGTTATTGTTCTTGTTCTTGTTCTTGTTCTTGTTCTTGTTCTCGTTCTTGTTCTTGTTCTTGTTCTTGTTCTTGTTCTTGTTCTTGTTCTTGTTCTTGTTCTTGTTCTTGTTCTTGTTCTTGTTCTTGTTCTTGTTCTTGTTCTTGTTCTTGTTCTTGTTCTTGTTCTTGTTCTTGTTCTTGTTCTTGTTCTTGTTCTTGTTCTTGTTCTTGTTCTTGTTCTTGTTCTTGTTCTTGTTCTTGTTCTCCTCTTTCCTCTCCGTTCCACTCACTTCTTCTTCTCTTTCCTTTCTCTCCCTTCTCTTCCCCTTCCACTCATCAATCCTGGCACCCCCTAATTCTCAACTTCTCTCTAAAATACTACAGATAGCGAATGATTAATTTGGAAGCCGGTGGTGGCCCCTTCTCACTTGTTAGTATTCCTTCCCGACCCCTCCCCGATTGCCGGTCGGTGTTGGTCCTTTCTGAACGGTCCCATCTGAACGCATGGCGGACTTCTGCCAGACGTTTCCTGCTCTGTTCTGCCCTACTCAACCACAAAACCAACTGTTTTATTGCTCTGGGCACATTCTAGCGCTTCCAATCTACAGTTTGTTGCCGGGGAATTATTGTCTGAAGTCCTTATGAATCATCTTGTTTGTGACCAACCTATCACTGTATTATTACACAGATTCATATTATAACGTTACAATCATAAAAATATAATATTATTGCGAACTGTAAATGAATTTGTTGATTTTTTGTCGTCATTTCAACAACTCATTCCTTTTTCTTAGTGTATTGAATTGGTAAAGTAAGTTATGCAATGACTGATAAAAAATTGAAAAACATTGTGGGAAGATAATATTTCTTTTTTCCCTCCTATTTATTGGAGGCTTCTCGTAGATATTTGTCTGTTATTTTGTTGTACAATATGAAAGTCTTGATTTTTTGAGCTCCGAACGTTTGAAATTTCAATAGATAGTATTTCAATACTGTACTATTAATTTTATTTCCCTGAAGAGGTATGACTTTTTCAAAAATCTATGTATTTTTTTTAAATCGATGCATTTGTTTCAAAAATCGATTCATTTATCTGTTCAATCAGATAGATAAGTTGCGTTCTCGTAGGTCCTGCTTTTAACGGTGACCTATTAGATTGGCCAGCAAAAAAGACACTGTTCTCTGCTGAAAATCACTTCCCGGTTCGGAACCCACCTAAAACTGTAGGTCCAACTCATAAATCACCATTGTTATTATTATATTTATAAATTATTATTATTATAAATCACCATCATCCAACTCATTACCCACGCACAGGTCTCTGACCTATGTGGGCTTCATCCTCAGAAAAAAAAATTGTTTTCAAAAATCATAGGCAAAGTAATAGAACGGTGACCTTTTCAATTTGATACTTCAAAAAATATTATTTACGGTTCCCGGTATTTCGTTTCGAGTGAACTTTCAAATTAATTTCCTTAAAGTGAAAAATAATTATTTTATTAATTTTTGATTGGAGTATTTGGGTAAATCTAAATTTTCAGCATTTAAATGAACCTCAATGTTTCAGACAATAAAACATATTCAAATTTTGTGAAGAGAGCATTTTTGGAGTTGGGTCTGTTGCGCCTTCACATTCATTGTAATTATGTCACAGTAAATAAATAAATTGGTAGTAGCTACCGGTATTTCAGTATTTTTTTTCTCCACTCTAATAATAGGTATTTGTTCCATAGTAGGAAATTATGAGTGGATTCTTTCTATATTAACAACATAGCAAATTTCAAATTTATTTTTTATTTTGATGTCTATAATAATATTCATGTTGAGGACTTCTGAAGACTTCCTATTGCAACATCCTTCTAATTAACTCCAGCTTGAATAGAATACTCCTATTTCCAGGTGAAAGCTCACACTCATATTCCAAAATGTATTTTATTTTAGAAGTAACTTTATTTGTTATTAATTATGAATTATTTTTTAATAATTTTTCTTAATTTTTTATAAATTATGAATTGTGATGAGGAATAAATAGATATTTGAAAAATTTTTAATACAAGAATTTTGTTATTGTTCTGCAACTCCTGAGCACGGAGTAATAGAATATGTCTAGTGAAAATAGTGGAATATGAAATTGGAGTGAATAGAGAGAAATAAGGCACAGTGGTTCTTGGCGTTATCTGCTATGTAAATGTTTACTTTTAAGCAATTAACTACTCTGCTTTTGACACTTTTATGGTGTTTACTTGGTAATTTGTAGAATGTTCTAGTTGTTTGATTAGAAATTAATGGAGTCTTATCGAATATTGTGGAAAGTTCGAGTTTCCTTGATTTATTTATTTAGAAGTTGGTCTTGGTAGAGAAAGCTAGAGATATCTCAATTATGATAGAGTATATAAATAGAGGAAGTCTCTTGTAAATGAGTTCAGTCTTGTTTGTAATTCGTCGTGATAAACAAGTGTGACAGTTAAGTAGTTCAGTTATTGTTCTACGTTGATAAGTGGCAGTAGTAACAGTTCGCGTTAATACAGACAGTGAAATCCCGTTGGCGCTATTACAAACCATGCAATGAACTTTCGTTGTCTGTAGTGATAATTCTCTTGACAGTTCAAAAGTGATAATTCTTTTATCTATTACTGTATTGACAGACTTGTGCTACGTAAGTTAATTGTTCTTCCTCGACGTTTCTTTTTGAGTATTATTGGACAGTTTATTGTACAGCTATTGTTTAATATTAGATCGGTCTTTTGACATTTAGTGATTGATTCGTGTACAGTTCATTGGAAACTCATTATCAGTTGAACAATATCGTGTTATCTGTTTTTAATTGCTTATTTTCTCTGTAAGAAATTACTGAACAGTGTGAGTTGAAGATTATTTGTGTTAATAAAGTGCAAGTGATAAATTTATGTGTTGCCAGTGTTATTTTAGACATAGAACCCGTAACAATAGTTTCAAGCGTAGGTAGTCCAACTCATATTTCCAGAGCCATCCAGAATAACATGTAATAGATAACACATTGAATATGAAAATGATTCTGGACCTGAAAAGATAATCCTATTAATTTCAGGTCAATCCACTTCCAATCATATTTATTACGTTGTTAAAGCACCGTAGTTTTTTCTTGCTGATGGTGCTCACATGATCCAGATACTTGTGCGTAGCTAAATGAATACACAGATTCAGCAAGATTGAACGGGAATTGAACCCGAGACCGCAGGAGTACTAGTCTCATATTAGAAATAAGCGTTCCAACCTAACATACCTTAAACAGCCAAATTTCATCAGCATTATCACCCAATCAAAGCAATAATTAGAATAGTTCTTGCAATGCACGTCCGTAATCTCACGAATGATGAAGGTGTAATAAATGATGTCTTAATGTAAGCGGCTATGCAAAAAATTAATAAGAAATAAGAACCGTAAACGATAGAGGAGACAAGTACTATAATTATATCTGGAGAGCTCTAAAAATAACTTGCCCGTCTTATGAGATTGAATCAATCTTACCGTGCGGCAACTTCAGAGCAAATGATCCAGGAAATGAAAGAGAAGCTTCCTTCCCGAAATCCCCCCTCCTTATCAACTACCCCCTCTCACCGAACCACGGAAGTCACGATTATAAAAATAGATTACCAACCCTTAAGCGTG
Source organism: Conomelus anceps (assembly GCA_948455865.1). Lineage (NCBI taxonomy): Eukaryota > Metazoa > Arthropoda > Insecta > Hemiptera > Delphacidae > Conomelus > Conomelus anceps. The sequence continues at coordinate 25,947,160 of OX418227.1, read as the reverse complement.
AATTTATAATTCGTGATCCATACACGCCTTAAGGGACTCCATGAAGGGTTGTTTCCCCATCATACCTTATCAACAAACATCCCTTAAGAATATGTATATAAACTCATCGTATTCCATCCCTTCTACATATCTTCCCCTTCTTGGAAATCTACTTCCATTTCTCTCAACCAGTATTACATCTTCCCTGCTCAGATAATTCGCACTAGCGTTTTGAGCATAGTAAAATACTAAAACCTCATTAGTTGTCATAGGGGTGAGGCCTTTAATTCAGTGTTGTCTACGCCTGAAGCTGAGACACCCAGAAATCATCCCCTTGTCATCTGATGAAAGGGTGACTTCTAATTGTTTATGTCACTCTGTTAGCATACATATTCCGAAGATATTGGAGCCGAATTTCCCCGATAATGAGAACTTGCATACTAGTTGGTATTCTGATATCATTGGAGTTGGAGCCTCCTTAATGGTATTATGGGAGTGTAAGTTCTGTAGGAGCTATTTGTAAATGGAATGACTAAGTGGGTTTTGTACTTAACTATTAGATTTTGGTATGATATAAGAGGGATGGATTGATATGCATGTCAATTCTCCCAATTTTTGTACGATATAAAAAGTTCATCTAAGGATTGAGTTTTCGAATTATTCGAAAAATTTTATTTTAGACGATAAGCAGACAAATTTTCTTAAATATATTATTAATAGTAAGACTAAAAGTTGTCACAGCCACATTTATTTAAAATAGTGAGATACTAGATTCTGTTCTAGTGAATCTTCAGAATGAATAATAAGACATGAAGTTGTCACAGCCACATTTATCGAAAATAGTGAGGTATTGCTTTCTGTTGTTACACCATTATCAAACTCAAACAAATTAGCCACTCATAGGCTAACCTTCATTGGAGGTCTGCGATTGGCTGAACGCCATAACAAGTGATTCTTCAGAATGAATAATAAGTCATGAAGTTGTCACAGCCACATTTATCGAAAATCGTGAGGTATTGCTTTCGGTTGTTATACAATTATTAATCTCAAACAAACTAAACTAAAGTACACAATAGCTTATCATATACCAAACAGGGTACGATACTATTGGCTGTGAGATAGGCTGACCTCCATTGAAGGTCTGTGACAGGCTGAAGGTCAAAAGAAGACCCGCCCACTGGTGAGTGGAGCAACAAACAAAAATAAGTGTCAAAATCAAGAACAAAAAAACCGTGAACACGTGGAAAGCAGCAAACAAGAACAATACACAAGTAGGCTTGAATTCAATCATTTAAAATTAACAAATTGAAGCTCACTGAAATGAAGTCAAGGTCAACCGAGAAAAATAGGAACGTACAACTATTCAAATGTAGGCCATATTTATTTAATTCTGGCCCACTCATCTATTGTTTTTTTTTTATGTGTTTAGGTTCTTTGGTTCTTGTTTTTGACTCTTATTTTTGCTTGTTGCTCCTCCCATCAGTGGGCGGGTCTTCCTTTGACCTTTAGACAGTCACAGACCTTCGATGAAGGTCAGCCTATTAGAAAAAGTTTCTTCCACAGCCAATAGTATTGTACCCTGTTTGGTACATGTTAAGTTATTGTGTACTTTAGTTTAGTTTGTTTGAGATTAATAATTGTATAACAAACGAAAGCAATACCTCACTATTTTCGATAAATGTGGCTGTGACAACTTCATGTCTTATTATTCATTTTGAAGATTCACTTGTTATGGCCTTCAGCCAATCGCAGACCTTCAATGAAGGTTAGCGCATGAGTCGCACTTTCACCCTCAGCCAATAGTAAAATTCTGTGCTTAGTATAATTATATTAAACTACTCTGTACTTTAGTTTTAATTTGTTTGAGATTTATAGTCTATATTAAGCTATTTTGTGCTTTAGTTTTAGTTTGTTTGAGATCAATAATGGTATAAGAACCGAAAGTAATACCTCACTATTTTAAATGAATGTGGCTGTAACAACTACATGTCTTATTATTCATTCTGAAGATTCACTCTTTATAACCAGAGTTCCTTCATCACTATGTACTGAAGTTCTGTCGCTATGACTGCTTCTCTTAATCTTTTTATGTCTTCTGTGTAAATGCATCACCTAGATATTACATTTCATCTATTAAACAAACTTTCTTATTAATGTCAGTAATCAAACTTAAAAAACCGTGTGAATAGTAACAGTGAGAACGTATCGTCTTGGAGGTAATTATTTTGTCTCTTTCTCATGAATTTTGTTTCTTTCATGAATTTCGGTGATGTCATTCATTGTAAGGTTAAATTCAGTAGTCATATAAATTGTACTTTTACTCAAAGCTATCTGAATCTAAATCTCTCTCTTCCTTTCGCTCTGTATCTCTCTCTTCCTTTCTCTCTCTCTTCTCTTTCTCTTCCTTTCTCTCTTTCTCTGCCTTTCTCTCTATCTTCCTTTCTCTCACTCTTCCTTTCTCTCTTACTCTCCTCTTTTCTCTCACTCTCTCTCACTCTTCCTCTCTCTCTTTCTCCCTTTTTCTCTCTCACTTCCTCTCCTTTTCTGCCTCTCTTCATCACTATCTCTCCCACATTCAGCTCCCAACTTCTCCCTCATTCACTCTCCCACGTCTTCTCTCTCTGCCACCGTTTACATAGCGTTTGTTTGACAACAAAATAGAATATTCAGCTGTTGGCTTATACACAGTTCGTTATGCACTAACACCGTGCAGCAAGTAGAGCAAGCGGACCAAGTAGAATAGCTGCGTAAATAATCTCGGTCGTAGCTCTTAGCTCTCTTGCTCAGCTCAGCTCAGCTAGCAAAACAAGCTACCACTCTCATCCGCCTTATTTATCTGCCTGTTTCAATGTTTGTAGCACTCTCTAACAACTTTGTCATCCCATCCATTTGTTTCTGTTAGCCAAAACTATGACTACTTCATCAAGGCAGAAATAGGGAAATCTAGCTCATAGTTTGTTTGTAACATTATTTGCCTCTCACATTACTTCATGGTGATCTGGAGGGATTTTAAATGTGAGATTTGTATCTCCAATATCAGGAGTAAGAATGAAGTCCAAGGCCCATGTTATACGGGCAGCTTTGACGCGACAGATGAAACGCTGACGCTGATCATAAAAAACGGAGCTGTTATACGAGCAGAAAAGACGCTGCGACCGGTACCAAGGGTTCCCGAACCCGAAGGTCACAACAATAAAATTATGCTGTCAACGTGAACCTGCGAACTCACGTGAATACGCCAGAGGAATGTGTGGTGAGCAGTGTTGTCACCATAATTACTGCAAACTTCAAATAAATAACTTATACTAGAGGTGGCAACACTGGTGGTTTTGCTGAGGTAGCAGATCTGCCGCGTCAAAGCTGCCCTTGTAAAGGCCAACGCACACAGCAACAGACGGACGTATGCAAACAGACGTCTGCATGCAGACAGAAGTTTTGGTCAACGCACACAGCCGCAGACGGATGGAGGATTGTCCGCTGGTAGTCTTCAGTGAGATAGCGTTAAATAATGTTGTGTGGTGTAGCACAAACTTTTCAAAAAATATTTCGTGGTCGGGAAATGCCTACACGCTAGGGGTTTTAAAATTATTAAATTTTTATTTTATGGAAACGATTAAAAACTGTAACTTAATGATAATATCCATAAGGATTTTTGAAGTCCCAGCCTTCATTGATTTACTAATTGAATAATAATAATTATTATTTTATTATAATGATTATTTTATTATATGTAGAAGGAAAAATTTAAATACCCTTATTTTCGCCTTATTTATTGCCTAAATTAGTAAGAAATATTTTTAAAAATAATAATTTTCTAGCTACATAATAATTCGGATTTTAACGGTTTGAAATGAATTCATGTTGGCTGATTGTATTTGTTCCTATATACATTATGCATAATATATTAATGCTAGCAATTGCACTGTTTAGACTACTTTTCCTCAGAACAAGGGAGTGTACCTTGGCAATGGGAGAGTGTTAAAAGTCGTGGCTAATGACATTTACTAATACCAGCCTACCTTTGTTATTTTTAGCGATGTAGCAACAGTATTTTTAATCATCAGCACTAGTGTTATCAAATATTTTCCTTTATTTAATATAAATCAAACAACTCATGACTATATAAAGTCATTTTATATCTTATTTCGATTAGCAAGTGGGTCAATCGAGATTAATGAGTGCTTCTTTTTACAAACTACATTTCTTTATATAAATAGGCTTAACAGATCTGGAAATTAACTTAATGGCTTTTATATTCATGCATAAGACTTTATGTGACATTGCCTTCATTGTGATAAATTTGTACTGTTGTAAGAATGATTTTCACTTTGTTACAATATTAAAATTATATGTGCAGGCTAGGAAGAAAAGGAACAGAGAGGAACAAAGACTTGCTCTGTTTCATATTACTTATCATCTACTTCTTATGTTATTTATGCAAATATAAGATTGAAATAAGAACTATCATATGTAACCTGCTTCTATTAGTTTCATGACAATTAGAACAAAATTACCTATTAATTAACTAAAGAAAACACAACGCACGTGTAACCCAAAGCAGGCAAATTGGTTAACAAACCTAATATGTTATGTTATGTTATGAAGGGACGGATTCAAAGATCCAAAGATTCAAAGATCCTCACACGTCAACCGAAGCTTATTGTGTGTCCCTAGTACGTTAGTTCCCAGTGGGTGGGGGTAGTAGAATTGCACCCACAGTATCCCTGCTTGTCGTAAGAGGCGACTAAAAGGGCAACTGTCCGTTGACCTCATTATCCTAGAAACCTATCCTTTATCCTGCTCTTCATCCCAGCCCCTCCCTCCATCCTTTCCTCTCTCTGCAGGACACCAGGCGACCTCCTGCAGTATGTAGCCTTGCCCGGGCATGCGGGGCTCTGTCCGGGTTGACTCCACTTCCCTAGCTGCTCGTGGGAACCACATGAATTTCCAAATACGAACCAGAACCAAACCTCAAGGTAACTCCAGAAGTTGCCTTGCCCTCAAACCAAGCCCAGGGTCCTTCAGATCAATTTACATCACAGTAAAGCAGCCTCGGCTGCTTTCTGCCAGTTCTTCCTCAGAGAGGGATTTGACCTAGCAAAAGGCTGCTAGCAGACACAAGCTCCTTTTTCACCAACTGGCTGGTGAGGCTGGGTAGAGGTCAGGTCAAGCAGTTGATTGCTCTGATAACTGGACATGGCCACTTCAGGAAACATCTCCACACAATTGGACTCAGAAATGAAAGTCAGATGTGTAGGCTTTGCATCAGTCTGAAGAGACTGCCAAGCACATCATACTGGATTGCGAGAGACTCGGGGCAAGGAGAAGGGCTCTGTTTGGCTGCAAACAACCAGGTGATGAATGGGACGTTAGCATAGGGAAAAAACTCCTGGATCTTGTAACAAACCTAATAGCGCCTCTTGCGGGACTGTCGATAAGTTGAGTTAGCGCATGCGCGATATGAAACGTCTGGCATCAGACGTTTAGAAAATCGCCCCCGGAGTGAATCTAAAACGTCTGCATGCAGAAGTCTGCCGACAGACGCAAACAGACGGATGTCTGTGTGCGTTGCAACATTTAATAAGCTGGGGAACGATTTTTCATCCGTCTGTCTGCATACATCCGTCTGTTGCTGTGTGCGTTGGCCTTAATAGCAACGGCGTCATTTCTTCCGCGTTTTTGCTGCCCGTTTTACCGGTTTGGACGCGATGTCGACGCTGATGCTGACTTTACGCGACAGATATAACGCTCGTATAACTTGCACACAGGGAAGTTTATTGCCTGGTAGGCTTGGTGTGTACGCGACGTAAAATCTGTCGCTTCAAAGCTGCTCGTATAACATGGGCCTAAGAATCAGCTGTTCCACTTATTTAGTGGTTTGAAATTCTCCTTGAATATTGTAGCCTCATTGTAATATACATTCTTAAACCTCACTCCCTTGACTCAGCCCCTAAGTTCCCTATAGCATGGTAAAACTTTGAAGAGGATTCACCTGTCAACAGCTTCTCCCACCAATAAAAACCATTTGCTTACTACTATCACTCTTTGATAACAGAGACTATGAATGACTTTAAAACATTATAATTTTATCATTTTTCTCTACAGATATGATTTATCAAGAAAATTTGAAGCCAGGATGGGAACGTGTACCAATGAATATTTAGGATTCTTTTCAATTCAGTCCAGTAAAATCAATAAAAAGTAAGATTCAAACTCAACCAGTCTCATTAGTCACGTTCTTGAATAGAATAATTTTCTCCTACTTGTTATAAAATGCATTCAAATTACTCCTAGAATAGCAAGTAGAAAGTAGTTCCAAAGTACAATAAAAGCCATTTTTAAAAACGGTTTGTATTGAACTTGCACTCTATTTCAAACAGTATCAATATTATAATGAATTCCATTGTAGTGATTTAGTTGCAATAAAAAGATTATAATTAATTCATAAGCAGTCTCTCGATACTCTCAACCTCTACACCAATATAATTTTATTATTACTATTATTTAATTATTGTGAAAAATTGACAACGAATGTGAAGGTGCAACAGACTCAAGTCCATAACTGCTCCCTCCAAATTTTGAATGTTATATTGTCCGAAACATTGAGGTTAGCACAGACTGAGAATTTAAGATTTCCTAAAAACCTTCACTCAAAAATAACAAAATTAATCTTCTCACTTAACCACTAATAATTTGAAAGTTCACTTGAAGTGAAATTGTAACGCTTGGAATAGTAATACGCAATAAATATGAAACCACTCTGAGTCGAACTTATAAATTGGAAAAGCGTTCACATTGCCACATGAGAGGCAACTTTCAATAAAAGCTGCAACTTGGCTGACACATGAATGTTGGCTTCGTAACAAGTAATAACTCATTTTGATTTGTCGCTACATACGTTCGGCTGGACTAGCTCTACCAATCTGAACTGAGTGGAAAATTTATGAAGTTTCACTCATACTATATCTATATACTACATTTATTATCATTTATATACAGCATCAAAAAGTGTGTGCTTGCGCGTGTGCAGGTTACAGTTGGAGTTTAGGTAGTTGGGTAGCACTTGACTGCGTTTTAGCAAGTTGCTTCATGCTAGAATGAGTTTGAATGGAGGCGCGCACTTTCTCAATAGGAATGACGTCATCAATTTCCCGCGCGCGCCAAATTTTCCCGCCAACCACTCTTGGCGGGAGAAATGCAATTAGTTGCGCATGAGAAGCTGCGACTCGAAATAAACGCGCGGCTATCTGTTTTGCCGCGCAAATTAGAATTGTGCGAGTCGGTGAATTGATATGTCTCTCTTTCTCTCAAACTCTCTCTCTATTAAGATATGTTTTGTTATCAATCCAATTTCAATCTCAATTGGAATTGATATCGATGGAATTCGATTGATTATAATGAGCATTTCCTTATCAATTATTCTTGTCGAATTGAAAGTATACGAATAATAGAGCCCAGAGATCCTGCAGAAGGTTTGACACGCTCATTCATATCCAAAACCATAAGCTTTGTAGCAGAGTGTAATATGCTTTTCAAATAGATGGTGTGAGATCAACTTAAGTGACCTATTATCACTTAATTATCACTATGATTATCATCATCGGATCAAAAAACTTGAGATGATAATTTCTTCTAGTAAAAACTGAAAAGTAATAATTATTCTTGTGGTCGAGCGATCGGTCAAAAGGACACATGATCTAATCGTGAATATAACTTCTTATTATTCGGAAACACAAAAAAGGCATCAGGAAAAATACTCGAGTAATAAAATCATCAGGTATACTCAAAGCCGTTATGTCGAGAAGTCACAATTATGATAAAGTGGTTGAAATCTTATGAATAATAAAATAGAAATGACTCGAAAACTTAATTAAATGATGGTAATGTAATATAATAATTCAGACATAACTATTATTGTACCTTGTCAATAAGTTCTGATCACTAATGATAGATCTTTTTTTAATAATGGAAATAATTCAAGGATATTACAATTATCAACAATAGTTGAATCACTGGAATTAAGAATTTCGAATTCTCAATCCAACTCTATCAAATGCAGTTGAATTTTCTTTTCTTCGGAAGATTAGTTCCACATAGTTCTGAGACCTGTGCATAGGTAATGAATTGGATGATAGTGATTGATGAGTTGGACCCACAGTTTTAGGTGGGTTCCAAACCATCTGGAAGTGATTTCACAGCAGAGAACAGAATTTTTTTACTGGTCAATTCAATCAGTCAATTGACAAATATATTTTCATTTTCAACTCCTTCAATCTGAATTACTTCAACGCGTATTATCTGTTTCCGTCTTGAACATCATTTTCCTACTTCTATCTTCAATATATTCGTTCACTTGATAAATTCCCACTCACAGATAATAATTGATTGGTGATATTACAAACTTATCGAAACTATTACTCTGATTCGAATAATTCTAAGGAATGCCCTGCTAGTTATACATTAAACCTTGGAGGATTATAAGTTCAAAATTTTTCCCAAGGAAACGTGCACATCAAATAACTGTAGAATGAAGAATAATTGTTAATTGTGAAAATGTAGAAATTGTAGTAATTCACATTGTAGAATAATTGCCTCATGAACGTCTTAGAATTCCATTGTGAGTCTTCACAATCTATTACCTCAAGGTATACTGTCTCGTCTCCTATCTTATCACGTACAGCTTTTTAGTGTAGAATGTATAGCATTTACGTTTCTGTTATGAGGGTGTTACATAGCCTGCAAATTTTATGGCACGCTCATAGGTTAATCATTCTCTCCATAAAATTCACCCTTATACCTACCACCCCCTCAAAATTACTCAACCTTCTCTCTCTTCCTCACCCTCATTCACAACCCCCTCATATTCTACGACTTTACGATGCCTCTCACCATGTGGACAAATTAATGGTCCTACTCCTGTTTTAAGTGATATATGATTCCAAGCATTCTTCCGCGTACTTGCAAGTTTATATTGCTGACAAGAAGTTGGAGGAATATTTTGGGAAGTAGAGCCCTTCTCTTTCTTGAGACCACTACCAACCCCTTTGTTATCAACCACACAGCAAGAAGGGTCGAAGTTTGCTTAAAGACCCACATGGGTACAAATATTCATTACAATAATTGAGAAACACATGTTATTGTGGAGAGTAGCTTTGAACTATTACTTTCCCCTGTGATATACAATTATCAACTCCAGAAATAGCAGGGAACTGAAGAACATCAAACTACTACAACTATAGATGATATTTTTTTCAGACACATGTACTATTCATCATCAAATAATGATATTTTTTTTGAGGATGAAGCCCACATAGGTCTGAGACCTGTGCGTGAGTAATGAGTTGGATGATGGTGATTGATGAATTTTTTTTAACATTGGGATGTTCTCCAATTATATTTGATATTATGTATTTTTTCGTCATTTCAATTCAAAATTTTTGAGGAAAACTAGTAATTTTCGCAAGTTATTGCTACAATCATTAATTTTTACAAATAATTGCAATTTTCTTTCATCAATCATTTGTCATTATTTATATCAATTATATCATTTGACATCACTTTAGATCCCATTTTTTTTTCTTTTTATTTCCAAAACTTTAGAATATTGTGGATCGTAGAAAACATAGAAATAATCGTTACAAATTATTTATCGCTGTGATTATCATTTTTCTATGCAAGAAATGTATTTATTTTTAGAAGAATCATTCTTATTATAATGTTGGTTGCACAAATTTTCAATCGTTCTTGATTAATATCATTACAATATTATTATTGAGAATTACTTTTCATCTCTATTTTTATCTTCAACTTTTAAAATTAATATTCTGAGGATCCAGGAAATGAATCACTTCCGGTTTCCTCTTGAACCATATCATATTTTTTCATCTTTATTCTTCAATCACAAACATTACCTCCAATATATATATATATATTAAAAAATGAACATTCAGTCAAAAATACTCTGTTCCCTGCTGCAAAATCACTCTCTGGTGGTTTGGAACTCACCTAAAACTGTAGGTACCACTCATCAATCACCATCATCAAACTTGTTACCCACGCACAGGTCTTAGATCTTTGTGAGCTTCATCCTCCAAAAAAAATTAATAAAATTCAAAACAATTGTCAATAAACATCTCCAACCGCAATCAATTGCTTAGGAGTGTTAAAAACAAACTGAACTCATGAATAGCACTCACAACTTGCCATAGAAGTGCATATGAAATGGCAATCCTGATCCTCTGATAATCCCACACAGTTTCGAATAATAAATAGATTTCTCAGACCGCAATATTCCGCAAACTTCCCCATTTGCTTTGGGCGTTACTGATGTTAATTTGTTCGTTCGAAATTCTCCATTGCATCCCACATATCATTTACAAGTTATAACTTGTAACTAACGTGTTTCTACCACGTTAAACTCCATTTTCCCTTGCTGCGAAGAGCTTCTGTATCAGAGTTGCTGGATTCATGATACAGAGTCTGCTCCGTTGCAAGCTGTGACAGGGGTTTCCTACATGTAACAGATAAAAAAAGCTCAACTTTACATCAACGGTTCTGAGGGGGGAAGTTTTCAAAAATCTGTTATTTTAGACGTCTCTTTTTGTCTGCTGTATTGGGGATGCTGTAAGCTGCAGCTGTATGCTGTACATTTTTTTATGCATTACAACATATAATATCTAACATCAATTTCAACAAGAGTAGATGTCAATAATCGATCAATAACTGAAAATTCAAGCAGTAGGCTTCTTTGAAATAAGGGTATTCTTTATTGGTATTTGGAAATATAATCTGCATTCTACAAAAAAAGTAATTTAAATTTGAAAGAATAATATCTCAAATACTTAAATTGTCAAAACATAGGCTAGGCGAGAATTTTTTTTCTGTGGCAGATATCAACAAAGAAGATATTTCGGGGGGTTTTCACCTAGAAACGACTCGAACACATAAAAAGCACAAATAATGATATTTCAGTTTGATTTTGTAGTTTCATATTTCTTTTTCACCTGATATTTATTTAATCATAGATAATTATCGAAATCAAACGTTACTGGTGAACTTACATATTCGTGTGATGGTCATTTCACATTGTTGTAATGCTTCCTCAGACACGGCTGGAGGTTGAATTTTTCTAGAGTTGGTTGAAAATGGTAGGAATAAATCCGCGATTTTGGTTTGTGTGTGAAAGAAGAATTTGAGTTCTTTGAAATTCTTTGAATCGATTTTATAATTAGTTTGAACTATCCAAATGTGAGTGAAATGATATTTCATTTCAAACACTTTCCAAAAATATCTTTGTGTGATTTGAAAAAAAAAATTTGACACCTGTATGTGAATGAAGTTATGTCAGTTCTTTGAATTTCTTGGAATGAATAATTCGAAATCCTTAAATGTGTGTTTGAACGAAGTAAAAATTATATTCTATTTCAATCACTTTCCACTCCACTATTTGTGACTGTAAAATTAAAATTTTATACCAATTAATTAACATAGTAGGCTTGTTGATTATTGAGACTGACCGCGATAATGATTAACGACCATTACGATGCTCATTAACAGACGTCCGATAATTATTACTGTAATGTAGCCCAAATTACAACTAAAGTTGTTGACATTGTTGTCAGCTGGCATTGTCAGTTGACAGAATCTCCGATGTCCCATCGCATTTGTCACCAGGCCACGTGGTAATTATTATAATCGAGGGGCCCGTCAATTATTGACGATTGTCAAATGTCGATCACGCACTATTGATTGACGCTAATGATCATCAATTGTCTCCAGTGTCATTGACGACGGTCAACTGGCCAATATTCAAATAACCTCGATTTCACTCAGTGGTTAGTAGCTATGCAGTTGAAGATCAGAATATTATGCGAGTAGGCTATGCTTCAAAATATGAAATACCTTCGACAAGTGTTTCATACTTCCAACATAGTTCTGAGTTCAGAGCCTTGTAATTTTCTTCTTGCTAGCTGTATTAAGAAGCAGAGAAAAAAGATCAACAATGATCACTATCAAGGTCAGATATGGATTAGCATCACTTAATTAACAAGAAATAGAATTTTTGTTTTGGAAATAATAAGAAATTTTATTCAAAGTGAAATTCCCAGTTCAAATTGTACCTAACCTGCAATTAAAATTGTTCATTAAAAAATTTGTAAATAAAGCAGTAGTGGGCTATGCCTGTTGTATCTTTACTTAATTGTGTTTTGTGTTATAAATAAATGGATGAATAATAGAAAATTTATATTTTTTTTCAGGTGGAGGAAAAGTAGGAAATTATCATGATAAATATGCTAGGAAACAGCAAATTCAATTACGAGAATGGTGATATCGAGATTATTTTTCAAAACTACTCCATTGGAATCCATCACAAGTGTAGTTGAATTTTTATAGAAGGCTTCTGGTTCAATAATACGCGCAGTTTGAATCGTCGAAAAAAAAGAATAAGAGTGGAAAGTGATAATAGATGAAGAATACTGATAGTGTTAAAAAAAATTTAAAATTTCTTATTCATTGAAATTTCTCTATGAACTTTATTTTACTGCTGACTTTACTTGCGCATGCGTAGAACTGAGCTGATCATATCTGATCATGGAAATAAGGAGCGCAAAAACAGCAGAGGTTTCGCTTCTGAACTCTATTTAATCATGATTGACAACTTTATTGATGGACTGAAAAATTCTAAGAAAGTATCAGGCAAGATTAAATTCTTTCTGAATGATCGCTAGCTATTAGTAGCATGTATAGAAAATACCCGACTATCATGAACGTCTCACAGGGAATAACTTCTCTTGGAAGATTATTCTAGTTGGACTTCCATGTCTCGTAGTGAGTGAAGAAAATAATTACTTTACATATCTCAAAAAAAAACAATCATATCTTCTGTAACCGTAGACACATTTTTTTAATTCTGTATTTTATTTCATCATCTTCGGTTCATCATCTCTAACAGAACGGGAATCGGAAAGAAATAAAACGGAATATATTTCCCACCCACCCCTTTAATTTCTAGACAACATTAGAAAACGTCACTCTTGTATTTCGTGAGAGATAAGGACCATTTTCTTTCAGGTAGTTCTCAGTAAATATTTTCTTGGTTAATATTATTCCCTCTAAAAAATTAGATGCTCCTGCATCTAGCACGTTAAGCGCGACTGCAATATTTATTTGTTTGCCCCAAAGGCTATACAGGTCCCCAGGTGCCCGTACACTGCCAGTTCAACTGTGCTATACGGGTCGCATGGTTCCTGTATACCTTCTGCACATTACTGTCATCAGGTAGCTAATCTATCAACTATTTCCAGTCACACAGGCTTGTACCATTTATAGTATGAATGTATCTAACTAGATTTCTCATAGCATGCATTTCTAGCATTTCTGAAGCACTGGAGACCATACTTAGAAAATTACTATATTTTCTGTGATGTTTTCCCTGATGAAATAATTGATGAACAATCTAATATCTGCTTCTGCAGGCTTGTTATAAGTGAATAAGTGTTCTAATTGAGATATTTAATAGGCCTACAGTAATCATGAATGAGAGAGTGGGGGAATGATGAGAGCAACATAAACTTGTACCCCGACTTTTCCAAATTTGAAAATGAACCATGTCATAATTTTGTACTAATTTTGTACCATTTTGTACCACCAAGAACTAATTTTGTACCCCTTCCCATTTTTAGGTAAGAGCGATTCAAAAGTCGGGGTACAGGTTTATGGCTGACCCCGACTTGCTCAAATTTCAAGAAAAGTAACACCATCAATATCTTATAATTTTGTACCATTTTGTACCACCAAAAGAAAATTTTGTACCCTCCCCCATTTCGGGATACAAGCGATTCAAAAGTCGGGGTCTGGACCCCGACTTGCACAAATAGCAATAAAACCTATACCAAAATATTGCAATAATTTTGTACCATTTTGTACCACCAAAAAAAAATTTTGTACCCCTTCCCATTTTTAAGTAAGAGCGATTCAAAAGTCGGGGTACAGGTTTATGGCTGACCCCGACTTGCTCAAATTTCAAGAAAAGTAACACCATCAATATCTTATAATTTTGTACCATTTTGTACCACCAAAAGAAAATTTTGTACCCTCCCCCATTTTGGGATACAAGCGATTCAAAAGTCGGGGTCTGGACCCCGACTTGCACAAATAGCGATAAAACCTATACCAAAATATTGCAATAATTTTGTACCATTTTGTACCACCAAAAAAAATTTTTGTACCCCTTCCCATTTTTAAGTAAGAGCGATTCAAAAGTTAAATAAATTCAAAATTTAATAATTAGTGAATATGGTAATAAGTCTTCACAGACTCTTTTCAAATGATGTTTTCTCATTTTCAAGTCCATGAGCTTCGCTGACTCCCGTTCCAGAGTTTTAAAGCTAGAGGAGGTATTGTGAGAAGCAAGACCTCATTCATAATTATTTTAATTAGCGAATACAGTGCAATCTAGTAGTTTGATAGCCAGCTGCCCAGTGTTGCATTATCGATAATTATTTTAATATAGCACAATTAGAAATGTGCACAATTTTAGCCTATAAAATGGTCATGCCATTGTTACACGTGTTATCAATAGTTGACCAGCTGAGCCATTATTATTTATAACACAAGTATTAATTTCAAAATTATATTAAGAAATTAAGAATTCAGCAAATTGTTCAGGAGCAAATGTACAAATTTTAATGGACAATTTCCTGCAGCTGGGATTGTGGTGTGAGAACTGAAGCTGCAAAACGCATCACTCGATAAAAATGATTGATATTGTATTGGAGATAATTTGAATTAGGCCTATAATGTCCCACACACGTGGTTAGTATGCACGTGCAAAGTAAAACGCAATATTGATCGCTGTTGGAATAATTACAATATTACAACTAAGATTGATATTTCTTCGTGTTGGCCAAGAACAAATCTTCTTCATCTGCTTCAATAATCGCTGCTGCAGTTTCAACCACCAAGCTACCAAGACTATAAAAGGGATGCTGCTGAATGCTTTTATCATTCCATCACTTGAAACTGGACTGATAGGTAAGTTAAGTTAATACATTTTATTGTCATTTCATATAAGATCTGTACACCATATTGATAAAAATTTATAATTATTGGTCTTCTGCTTTTGGTCGAATAGTATGGGTAGATTTTTTACCATTTAGTTCACTCTGCTACATGATATTTACTATTAACATTTTTGTATATCTGCGTGTTTTTAAAGTCTTCTATGTCAATAAAATTATATATTGCAATATCAATTTGCATAATTCAATATACAGAATAAAATTTGATTTTTTTTTTAATTCATCTTGCCAAAAAATTTGAGGATTCCTTATCCGTGAATCTATAAAGTCAGGTTAGGTTAACATTTTTTTTTTAAATAAAAATCGATATGGATTACCATGTTCTTTAACTAAAGAGGAAATTTTTTACCATAATAATTTTGGTATTATAACAAATATATCAGCGGGTAGCCTAATTTAATAGAATCAGAATTTCAATCGATCAACATCTACTTCATCTCTTTTATTATTATTATTAAAATTCATGGCGTTAAGCTGCATCTTTGGGCCGGGCCATATGTCAATACAGAAAATGTCATTAGTTGCTGAAAATTGTATTATACCTATTATTAATATTATTATTACTCTTACTACTCTCATTATTCTTATAATTCTCATTTTCTCTTTCTATTTTCTCTTTCTCTTATTCTCTCTTTCATTCTATTTCGTTGTCTCACTCTTTCTCTCCTTCTCTTTCTCTTTCTCTCTTCCCCTTCTCTTTTTCCCTCTTCCTCTCTTCTCCTTCTTCCTCTTTTTTGTTTCTCTTTTTTGTTTCTCTTTTCTCTCTTATTCTTTCTTATTCATATACTCATTTTATCGTTTAAATAATGAGTGCAAGTTGGTATTTTCAGTGAAGTCGATAGTGTTAACATTTCAGTTCGTAATAGATCAACAAATTCACAATTTTAACGTTGCTATTTTCAGAAATGCAATCGGGAAATGTAGGACGGCCAAAATCATTTCCATCAGCTGCTCTCAAACTCTTACTTCTTGAGTACAAAGAAGAAATCATTCAGGATGGGAAAATAGTTGGAAAGAATAGTCAAATATGGAACCACATCGCTGTAAATCTCAATACCATTGTGAAAGCAGCAAATCAACTTTCTGGAATTCATATTTACGTCACAGTCAAGCAGAACAGGTTGGTCTTAAAAAATTCCTAATTGCGTGTTTGATAATGATCTATCGATGATGTGGAAGTTAGGGTTTAACTAATTTTCTGCCCGAACCCCATTATATTGACTGGGCTACTATTTGATTACAGTAGCTTCAATAATAAGAGGACAACATTTTCTCACCCCATATATACTCTCAAAAACAATAGGCATAGCAAACTCAAATCAGTACAGAAATCGCAGATTTCACTTATCAAGATCAACGAAATAATTTCTTTAAATCACGATTTCTATCTCTTGTTTAGTTTTTTATTAATTTTTCAATAAAAGAGAATGTGATTAGGAGTAAGGTCTATGATTTTCATTCGTATGTATACCAAGTGTGCCTCTTAATACATGCTTGGGCGGATTTAGATCATAATCTTTGGGCGTGCGAGCTCTTCTATGGTATGAGCATGAGGTAGTTACACATTCTAAAATTTTATCACCCTACTAAAATATTTGAATAGTCCGTTCTTAGGATTTTTATAGTACAGTAGTAGGCCTATAATTATTTTCTTTAAAAAAATCCCCTCAATTAATATTCTATTCCGTTCACATTATGGACGGAATTATGGAATGAATTAACAATTCATTCGTAATGTTACTATAGAAACGGCTAGATCATAGCTAGAGGAGCATTGTGAGAATTTGAAATTCCTGTTTTAATTTTCGCTTTTAAAGATGACTTTTTGAACTCCTAATTGAATTTTAGTTATTTTGCATTGATTATCAATAAATAACTGAGGAGTCCAAAAATTGACATGACAAACGTGACAAACATGACAAAGTGAATTTATTTATAATACAGAACTCGTTCAATCGTTTTTCTCCAAAATATTTTTTTGATCACATGGCTTACGCATTATCTTAGGCTATTATGTTATTGAATCTTCTTATGTGATTATAAATGAAGTTGATTCTAGATTATTGAAGAAATTAGGATGAATTGTCAGGAAAAATGTTTACAAAGTAATGACAGAAAGTCTTTGAGAAATATCAGAAAAATCTGTGGGTGCGATGCACCTCCCCCCCCCCCCCCCCACCATAAATCCGCCCATGTTCAATCAATGTTAGTAGTAGATATGTCACTCATACATCTATTAGCGGTGTCTCATAAATTGTAATTATCAACCAAATAGTGTTTGCAGTGTAATGAAATTGAGATCTATATCTATGATGTAATCGGTTACATCACGTAATCTCGTTACTTCTATTGTTGTATTGTCGTGATAAGCTGCGTTCTCGTAGGACCTGTTTGTAACTGTGACCGATTAGAGTGGCCAGCAAAAACGACACTGTTCTCTGCTGTAAAATCACTTCCCGGTGGTTCGGAACCCACCTAAAACTGTAGGTCCAACTCATCAATCATCATCATCCACTCATTACCCACGCACAGGTCTAAGATCTATGTAGGCTTCACCCTCAAAAAAAAAGTAATAAGAGAAGTTATTAATCACACAGGTCCGAACACGCTTTGTTACTGATTAAAATATTGTTAAAAAATCTGGTCTTTAATAAATCAAAACACTGATTTTTCAAATTTGCTCAGCATCTATCAGAAAATTTTTCATTAGAGTTAACCATCATCATACTTGAATGAAGCCTCAAAAAAATTATAAAATTGTAAATTTGTAGACATTTTCCACCATTATTCTTGTCTAGTTAACCAAGCATTTCCGAATATCTGCATCATCCTTATCTTGTTTACAAAGTATTTTCTTACTATAGAGGTCTAGAAAATTTATTTAAATGATTCAATTCCATGAATTCCTGAATAACATTATTTATTTGTCCCACCTCCTTAACAAAATGCTCACGCATCGAGGCTATTTTATAGACTAAACCACGAAACATTCAACAGTTTGTTATTTTTCCATATTCTAATTCAACAAAATGATAATATCGATATCTGTTCTTTAATCACGTGAAAGAACTTTTCTAGTTTTTTATGAGTACAACTCCACCTAGAAATATTCCCGAAGGGTCAATGTATGTTAATTAAGAATGAATATAAAAATAATTTTTTCATATATTATTAATTATGATTACCGGTACTATTGAAACAGCTTTCTTGAATTATGTCACACATATTGATTTTACTAACGACAATCACAAATATTAGAGTTTGAATCTCACCTCCAGTGATCTGTGGAGTGTGACTTTTAGTAGGTCACTCTGATCTATTTCTGAAAACGTTATTCACTTATTATTACTCAAACATAAAGTATATCCATCTAACCAATTCTTAATATTTAGTTTTTTAGTTAATTCTTAATAAATTATATTGTTTTCTTCAGCAATCAAAATATAAAATGCTCTCAGAAATAAACGTTTTATTGCATAGTTATTCCTCAATATTGCTACTTCATGTCCCCTTAGTCATAATATAATCCTAATTAACGAAGTTTGGGTGCATTTCAAGTTATATGGTCAATTTAAATTATCTCTCAATAATTAATAAATTTACTACATTTATAAAATTTACTTGTTTATTAGCACTAGTTTCTGAACGAGTGTATGAATACGAAAATCAAAAATATTCAGTTATCTTCATCTCTGTAACAAAGGGGTATTTTTTTTTTTAATTTTTCTATCAAATTACTTTCTATTTTGGTCTGTATTATTGATTCCTAAAATTTGTCAGTCCAATTTGCGGACACTTTGTATACTCCAAAGTGTTCAATTTCTGTTTACATATGGATCAGTAATTGACAAAGACATATTAATGTTTTTTTAGATATCAACTTCAAGATTGTCTGATTGAGCACACGTCCAATAGAAATTCATCTGATGTGACTGATGACCACACACTCTGTACATCTTCACCTGCTTCTTCAGAAGAAGATTCACTCTCCACCAAATCTAGTAGTGGAAAGAGCAATGGAAACGAAGATAAATTGAACTTTGTCATCACATTTGGCAGTAAGGAGTGGGACGAAATCAGACCTGAAGCTGTCACCTACCCAAACAAAAAAGGACATGGTAAGATAAGAAATTATTTAACATTAAGGCGAGGAACGTGGACCAATGTTATAAATAAAAATTTCTGGAAGGAAACAAAACTTCCTTGTAGGGTATCATATCGTGGTGGAAGAATTTATTCATCAAATGCGTTACACAAAGTTACAATCACAGGAAAATGTTCATTTTGTAAAGCAAAATTTTTCGCATCTGCTGATAAATTGCCAGATGAAGATGGTGATAGTTTGGAATTCACTTGCAGATATACAGGTAATTTTTCCATTGAACATCCAGGAAATATCAAAAGGCACCTCAAGGGTAAAGAGCGAGAAAGAGTGGTTGACCTCATGCTAAATGCAAATGTTGCACCCCTTGCCTTCCAGAGAAGAGAAGGTGACAAATTAATGGATCTAGGAGACGTGGAGCCAGCTCATCTGCCTAGTTTGCCCCAACTACGAAACGCAAAATGTCAGGCTGCTAAAGCACTCACAATAGATCAAGATCCAATTATATCAATAGCAAGGGCTATGCACCAATCACGCTTTAGAAATGTAATAAGAGATGTTAGTTATGATAAATTTCAAGTAAGATATCACAGTACAACTCAATTGCATGTTTACAGGGAATTTTGTAAACGAAATAAAGTGGTGTCAGTGGCAATTGATGCTACAGGAGGAGTAGTTGAAAGATTTAAAAGGGTTCTTGGAGTCAGATCTGGGCATATTTTTTTGTATAATTTTGTAATACGAGATATAAATTTGAAACAGATATATCCAATATGCTCTCTACTCTCTGAGAGGCATGATACAGAAACCCTCAGGCATTGGCTTGCCCTATTCTTGAGAAGCGGTGTACCTACACCTCATGAGATTGTCACAGACATGTCTGTGGCTCTCATGTCTGCATCAGTTCAGGCCTTTACATCACTGCCATCATTAGATTCATATCTACAACGATGTGCAGATGTGTTAGATATCTCTGACAGTAGCAACTCAAAAATTCTACCAGAATGTTTCATAAGAAATGATGGCCTCATGGAGATGTTTCCAAGGATGTTTGAAAATAACAAAACATTTTTACATGAGAAGTCTTGCTCAAGTTTTACAAATATCAAGTCTAGAAGAGGTGAAAATGACCATCATGCACATTCTCACAGTAGCAGTGTCTGAAACTGAAGGAGTAGATAAGTATGGGAAAAATACTCCTTGTGAAATCAGCAAGAAGTGCTTAGTGAATAGGATTGGAGGCCTAATCCATGATCCAGAGCAGGAGATTTTTGATGTCAGGGAAGGAGCAGTAGAGGGGGAGAATCCAGGAATCTTCCACAAGAAACGATGTGAAAATGCCTTTGGGAAGATGTTCTCATGCATAAAGAATTATGTTAAGAGTAGAGCTGTTATTGGTGATAGGGGCAACCAACAGTATCTACCAGGCCTTGCAGATCATTTGAAAGATATTGCTCCTCTGTTGCCAACTTGGAGTGGCATCATGATACCCAAATTTGGGTATGGGGAAATAACAGCCACGTCTGCCTCTGTTGAGACCAATTTCAAAATATTGAAATCAGTCATTTTCAAACACAGAACTCTTCCAATGAGAGCTGATGATTTCATATTTCAACACATAATTTCAACAGAAGGAGCAATGAAAATGGCAGCTGCTAGTGGGATGAAACTAGATGAGAAAGATCAGAGCTGTAGGCCTATTTACAAAGGAAAAATAGAGGAAGAACAAAACTCTGTGGACTTGAGCAATGTTGATCAGAAAATTTTCGAATCAAAACAACATGAAGACTGGGGTGGTTTGATATCAAAAGAAGGAAAAACTTCTTCATATTTGAGAAAGGAGCCAGGACTGACTCTGTCAGATCTGACTAAAGCAAGACCAGCAATGCCAATTGGAGTCTTAAAGAATGGGAATAGTGAGAAATTGAATCCTGTAAGCATCGATGGGGTTGGCTACATACTGTCAAATACATGTGCATTTGACAGTCTCCTCCAACTTTTTGCGGTTGCATACTGTGATAGCTTATGCTTTAGAGACTGCATCCACTCTACTGAGAGTGATTTCTTGATTTTGGTGCAACGGATTGTTGTTGAAGGTGTAAGTAGAAAAACATACCAAGCAAGAACAAATATACTTGCACCTTTATACAGAAATCACACATACGCTCTGCCAGGAGCTCTTCAATTAGTTAAGTGTGAAACACTGGTCAGTGCTCTAGCTCCCAAGCTTCTACAGAACCTATCATCGTTGGTGGAGAGAAGTGTCTGTTCCAGGAAGGAATGCCCCAAACAACAAACTGTTTTTGAAAAAGTAATATTATCAATTTCCATGAATAGATCTGAAATAATACAAAATTTAAATACTCTCATAAATGAGGAAGTAAAGAAAAAAATTAATAATTGCTTTCAAGTTTGTGATGATGGTAGCTACTGCCAAGGAGAAAAGTTTATTGAAATGAAGGTTAAAAATTATATTCTTGTGGAGCCTATAGATGTGGGAAATGAAACTCGTCTTATGCAATGCATTCTTAAGCTAAGAGAGGTACCTAGACGGATTGTTGTTGGTGACCAGGAAATGTTTTTGAGAGGGTGTGTAGGGTTCCTTGGAACAGATAATGTGAGTGATATAGGCCACTATGTGGCATACACATTCAGAATCAATGAATGTTGGCAAACGTTTGATGATCTTCAAAGTAATAAAAATGTCAGTGCTCCTAAAACAGATATAAAAGCTCATCTTATTCTTTACACAGTGTAATCATTAAGAAGCAAGGAGCATTAAGGAGCACAGTAAGGAGCAACTACTACCTTTCAACATTAAAAAAATTCAGCCATGCACCTGCCAAAATTTTATTGTAAAATTTATCATCATTTCAATTCTTCATAAAAAATAAATCATTGAAATAGTTGAACAAGTAACAACAGGTTTTCTGCACAGAACTATTTTCCTTAAATTATTAAAAAAAAAAATTGGAAATGAGATTCTTGTTTGAAATAGAACATTCTCATTCCACAAAATGCTTTTCAGTCCAAAACACTAAAAATAGTCAATGTTGAATTCAGAAGATCAGAATTGGAGGGGAAAATAGACAAATCACAAAACGAACAATTCAAATATTGAATGTACACATTCATCAACGAAATCCTCCCAAAATATAGAGTTATCTAGAGAAGCCTAGTCTGAAACTTCTGCACTTTCAAAGTCGATTTACTCGATTCTGAAAGTTACGGGTTTAGATAAACTTTCTTAGAAAAACTACAAAATGGTTTGAAAACGTGTATTGTTTCACAAGCTTTTTCCTGATGAACGACATGGACGATTGGGCAAGAGCTGACTGATTTACAAAGCAAATAGAAATATCATACTTCTAAAATGTATTATGTGATTTTTTTGATTCTTATTTTGAGCTGTAGGCCTATATAGGTACTTACAGGTACTTTCTGACAATCTCAATATGATCTATTCCTCTTCAACGTTAATATTCATTCAATTTTTTTAATTAATGCATTGTCTTCACAAAATGTATTAATGTTATTTATAATGGATTGATCACTGTAAGAATGTAAAGGCAATAATTGACAATTTATTATAGCTCTTGTGTATTGAAAAATTTGATTCATAGCTCTTAGTAACCCAATGCCCCGAAATGAGAAAGGGTACAAAATTATTTTTGAGTTATAATGAAAAGAAGAGGACTATTTCCAACTAATTTTGATGTAATTTTTTTCAAATTCAAGTATGTTAAGGCAATAATTGACAATTCATCAGCATTCTTTTGTATCAAGCAATTTGATAAATAACTATTAGTACCCTTCTACCACGAAATGAGAGGATGTACAAAGTTATTTCTGAGTGGTAGTGGAATAAAGAAGACTGTTACTGAATACAGGTTGCTATATTTTATTGCTTGGTACAGAATTTTCTACTTCTGAAGAAATACATATTTTAATATTCAGATTTTCACAAATTAGTTTGAAATAACTGACAATTTAACAAACTGACAAATATACAAAAACAGAATTAATTGAGGAATTCCAAATTAATAAATTCTGTTTCAGTTTTTCCTTCTGAATTAATTTGACTAGTTTTGTTATTTATTGATAGTTTTTTAAAAATTAAATTGACTTCATTATGATGTTGAAGATCCATCTTGTTTCCACTAATATGTATTATAAACTTAAAAAACACTTTTGAATGGAAATTGACTCACGTTATGGCGTGACGGCCGTTTCGCTCTGTTGTCTAGAGCATCATCAGACGACCCACAGGGCATCGCCTTGAATCAGTGTACTGTGGGTCGTCTGATGATGCTCTAGACAACAGAGCGAAACGGCCGTCACGCCATAACGTGAGTCAATTTCCATTCAAAAGTGTTTTTTAAGTTTATAATAAATTGACTTCATTTATGTCAAAAAATGTATTTTCATAGTCAGTGCTTTGTTCTTACTCAAATATTATGATATTGAGTGTACATACGGTTTTTTATTAATCATTATTCACTGGTGTGTAATCAGGAATATAAGGCTGCTCAAATAATATCTGATGTTATTATAATCTGTCACTAAGCATAGATTTAGGTATTTGTGTAATCCATGTTGACTAAAGAAACAATTTGTGTAAAAACCTTTTGGCTAGTTTGTTTGTATTAGACTACATAATGTTATTTGGAAGAATTATCAATTTGTTTTACTAATCAACTTGAATATTATACTAGTGCGGCTGAGTTAAATAAATTTGTTACAAGTATCACGTTTCATTCAATTCCTGGACATTCAATTCCTAGGGTAATAAAATTGATTTGAAATATAATCATTTCTTATAACTAGACCAGAAATCTCCTATATTAATGCATTAAACCTAATCTAACCTTAAGAGTTAGGTTAGGTTCCTCTTACTCCTCCTCCTTCTTTCCCACCTCATCATCCTCCTCCTCCACCTCATCCACCACTTCCACCACCTCCACCTCCTTCTCCTCCTTCCCCTCCTCCTCATCACCCTCCTTATCATCATCCTCCACCTCCTACTTCTTTTCATACCATCTTTAATTTAACAAAATTTAATTCATAACTGTTCGTACCATACCTCAATAACCCAAAAGAGAAGAAGTACACAATTATTTTTGTGTATTAATGGAAGAAAGAGGACTAGTTCTTTACATTTTTGAAATTATTTCATCTGAATTCAAGTGAAGACACTGTTCTCTGCTGTAAAATCACTTCCTGGTGGTTCGGAAACCACCTAAAACTGTAGATCCAGCTCATCAATCACCATCATCCAACTCATTACCCGCGCACAGGTCTCAGACCTATGTGGGCTTCATCCTCCCAAAAAAGGTTGTAAGGGCAATAAAATTGATAATATTTACAAACGTTCTTCTGTATCAAGCCATTTGATACATAACTATTTATACCCTAATAAGCCAAAATTAGAGGAGTACAAAATTATTTTTGTGTGGTAATCAAAGAAAGAGGACTATAGTGGAATTAAAAGCAGAGGTGTATTGGAAAGGTATAGTCTTTGGGGACGGTCTCAGAGTCTCAGTAGAGATCAGCAATAGTGTTGCCATGTCGTGTGGAATGCAGAACACATGCCACAGTGTAGTAGCAACAGGCAAGGTTTGGGAGTAGGAGACATGACAACAAGAGAATCAGTTGGTGTGGGAACTGCCAAATTGGTATTGGCTAAGCCCCCTCCTCCATCACTCCATCCACCGTTTTGGCAATACGCTTCTGGTTTTAATTATACTTTAGTTCTTCACAATTTTGATATTATTTCATCCAAATTCAAGAATGTAGAGGCTATAATTGACAATTTATTATCGTTCTTCATCTGTATCAAGTAATTTGATACGTAACTATTTGTACCCTAATAAGCCGAAATGAGAAGGGGTATAACATTATTTTTGAGTAGTAATGGAAGAATGAGGTCTAGTTTCAACCAATTTTGCTATTAGATTCTTTGATTTCGAGTATGTAAATGCAATAATAATTGACAATTCATAATCTTTCTTGTACATTGAGCAAATATATGTATATTGTGACAGCCAAGTGCTGTAGCTGGTATCTGTTCAATCAGAGATAAGCTACGAAACTCCTGTGCGCTTTTTGTAAAGCTGACTGATTAGATTGGTCAGCAAAAAGACTCTGTTCTCTGCTGTAAAATCACTTCCTGGTAATTCGGAACCTACCTAAAACTGTAGGTCCAACTCATCAATAATCATCATTCAATTCATTGCCCATGCCCAGGTCACAGACCTATGTGGGCTTCATCCTCCAAAAAAAAAATTAATTTGTAGCTAAAGGCGGCGTTCACACCGGCATGATATGGGATATATCTTAGTGAAAATATTGTTAAGATATATCTCAAGGAAGGTTCATACTGCAGGCGATAAATCGGTGCCATCTCTGCGATAAGAATGTGAAGGGGGACAATTATTTCCCCCCATGCAGCACTGGTCACATCTTCTGTCTTGCTGTATTCGCTATTCGGCAAGGGTATAGTTCCAGATGCACTGACGAGATTTGAGTAAATTAATAAAATGAAATAAATCCTTGTCTTCTCTTCCCGACATGTTGACTAAGTTACTTGAAGTCAATATGCAACTAATCGTAAAGACAGCACGCAGTACTTGGTGTGATTCATCGCTCACCAATCGCCTTGGTGTGAACCATTTTTATCGCCTCCCTCTACATTTAAAGTATCTGTCTGTGTGTGTCGCATATCACATATCGCTTAAGATATATCGCATATCGCATATTATGCCGGTGTGAACGCCACCTTAGTATCACAGTATCCCAAAAATGAGTCGGGTAAAAAATTATTTTTCCTACAGTGACCCAAAAAAGTCCCAACTCTTGCACTAACTATAGCACGAAAAATTGTCTATTCCTGCAATAGTGTGGGAAAGTAAATTCCAGTGCACAAAAGTACTTTTCCTACAGTGTCCCAAAAAAGTGTCTATTTTTGCACTAACTGAAGCACGCAAAATAGTCTATTCCTGCACCAGTGCGGGAAAGTAAATTGCAGTGCGGCAATGTACTTTTCCGCACTCCAAATTTGCAACCTAACAACACAAAATAGTGAGCATGTAATACGCAGGTTCCCTATTCTGAAATTCAAAAATAGGTTGGCTACTCTGCTTCAGCTGTGAATAGTTGTTGTAGTTGTTGATGATGAAATCGATTTGATTTGAAGATAGGTCATGTGAGGAATTTTCAGGTTATGTATGCCCTGTTTTGTTCTGTTTGAATTACTTTATACATTACTGTAGGAAAAATTTAATGTGTAATACGAGTGCAAAGTATTGTTTCTGCACTCGAGAAACTTTTTTCACTCGCCTTTGGCTCGTGAAACAAACTGTTTCTCTCGATGCAGAAAAACGCTATTTTGCACTCTAGTTACACAAATAGCTATTTCCACACTCCAGATTTGCAACCAGCAACACAAAATAGTGAGCATGAAATACACAGGTTCCCTATTCTGCATTCCAAAATAGGTTGGTTCCTCTACATCAGCTACAAAATAGTCAGCTGTAGTTGTTGAAATCGATTTGATTCAAAGATAGGTTATGTGAGGAATTGCCAGGTTATGTATGTCCTATTTTGTTCTGTTTGAATTACATTAGAAACAATTAGTCTGGGTGCACGGCCGTTTGGTAGTCAGACATGACAAGGGGAGTGTTTATCGCTCATTTCTAAAAACATATGGCCCGTGCGATGCTGCAGATGTCTTCAAGATCAACTAGTCAGCTTTTACTGGACGGCTAGTAGTGAAACCAGAGCCACGCGCCCAAACTAATTGTTTCTACTGTACTTTATACGTTATTGTACAAAAAATTTAATGTGTAATTCGAGCTCAAAGTATTGTTTCTGCACTCAAGAAACTTTTTTCACTCGCCTTCGGCTTGTGACAAAAACCGTTTTTCTTGGTGCAAACCCCACTTTGCACTCTTGTTACACAAATAGCTATTTCAGTGATAATGAAACTATGAAGACTTGTTTTCAACAATTCTTATATATTTTTTTTTCGATTTAGAGTATTTTGAGGTAATGATTGACCATTTATCATTGTTCTTGTGTATTGAGCAATTCAATTCATAGCTCTTAGTTCCCGGGTACAAAATTTTTCTTCAGATATAATGGAAGGAAGAGGACTTTATCTTACTAATTTTGATATCAATTTTTTCGATTTCAAGTATGATCCTCAAGGCATAATATATCATTGTTCTTTAGTATCATGCAATTTCATACATATCTATTATAGTATCTCAAATAGCCAAGATGAGAGAGGCAATTTATTATTGTTCTTATGCATCAAGCAATTTGATAAGTAACTTTTAGTACCCTGCTACCAAAAAATGAGAGGGTGTACCAAATTATTTCTTAGTGGTAATGTAATAAAGAAAACTGTTACTGAACAAGAGTTACAAAATGTTATTGTTTAAAACAAATTTTCAGCAATAATTTGGTTTAGTTTTTATTTCTATTTGGGCAAGTCGGGGTCTAGCCCCCGACTTTTGTACCGCTTGTACCCCAATATGGGAGAGGGTACAAAAATTTTTTTTGGTGGTACAAAATGGTACAAAATTATTGCAATATTTTGGTCTAGGTTTTATCGCTATTTGTGCAAGTCGGGGTCCAGACCCCGACTTTTGAATCGCTTGTATCCCAAAATGGGGGAGGGTACAAAATTTTCTTTTGGTGGTACAAAATGGTACAAAATTATAAGATATTGATGGTGTTACTTTTCTTGAAATTTGAGCAAGTCGGGGTCAGCCATAAACCTGTACCCCGACTTTTGAATCGCTCTTACTTAAAAATGGGAAGGGGTACAAAATTTTTTTTTGGTGGTACAAAATGGTACAAAATTATTGCAATATTTTGGTATAGGTTTTATTGCTATTTGTGCAAGTCGGGGTCCAGACCCCGACTTTTGAATCGCTTGTATCCCGAAATGGGGGAGGGTACAAAATTTTCTTTTGGTGGTACAAAATGGTACAAAATTATAAGATATTGATGGTGTTACTTTTCTTGAAATTTGAGCAAGTCGGGGTCAGCCATAAACCTGTACCCCGACTTTTGAATCGCTCTTACCTAAAAATGGGAAGGGGTACAAAATTAGTTCTTGGTGGTACAAAATGGTACAAAATTAGTACAAAATTATGACATGGTTCATTTTCAAATTTGGTAAAGTCGGGGTACAAGTTTATGTTGCTAATGAAGAGGAAAGAAGAAGGAAGATGTAATAATGCTGTTGTTGAATAATTTGTTTGAACTTGGAAAGTAAATAGTCTGGAAATGATAGAAACATTATGTGTCATGTGGATAATAGGCTATGAATTGTTATGAAAATGCTAATGATGTCATTTCATTGTTCTTCAACCAACTGCAAGCAATATTACGTGACTTTTGAGAAATAATAAGCCTATAGAAAATCAAGTTCATCATTCTGGTGCTATACTGAACCTCGAGGTCCTGTTCCTGTACTGCTTTTCATGCTTATAAGACCTATTTATGGAAAAAGAAAATAGTAATATAATTGAGAGCGTGTTTAATGATGAAATAATGCATAGAAAGCATTTAGCACCATGGCTACTTTTGTACACAATTAAGCATAGCACATGGCTGATGATCCATACGGGAACCGGGGGACCTGTATAGCACTTAACGTGCTAGATGATGCTCAGATTGCTGCTAATGATGGTTAACATGTAGTGCATTATTTTTAGTATCGTACCAGGAGTGGTAGGTGTTCTGTTAGTATCATTCAGTCCATTTCAAGTCTGTCACAATTTATCACATAAATTAATTAATATGGAATTTAATATTCAATTGAGTCTTATATGATGATGTTGAAGATCCGTCTTGTTTCCACTTATATAATAAAAACTTAGAAAACATTTCAAGTGAAAATTATGACTCACGTTTTGAGTTGTCTGACGATACTCTTGACAACAGAGTGAAACGGCCGTCACGCCATAACGTGAATCACAATTTCCACTTAAAAGTGTTTTTTAAGTTTTTATTGAGTCGTTTCTCAAACACAGTACATCAATATCTAATAACGATACAATGATAACCATTTTCCTTTTCACAAGCTACAAAAATATCACATCATTTCAACACTGCAGACTTATTTTTGAGGATTATCTAGCTGCTATCGCAGAAACAAATCATACTTTTGAAATTCCCTCCAGAAACAGCTCCAAAGCGAAACGTCTATATCGCTTGCCATCAAATCCACGAAACAAATTTATTTTGTCGCCTAGCTTTATGAAAAACAAGGAAAACTCGCATCGAGTTTAGATTTCAATACCTAAGTAATCACGTATACGGATATGAGAGGTTTTGAAACACATATGGTTTAGAGGTCTTATGTATGGTTAGCCCGCGGCTAACACTCACACAAGGAAAAACCCTCCAGAAATACATGTACGCTTCGGAAAAGCCAGTTTCCATCCGCATTTTCCGACGTATCAAACGATTTTCTTATTGAAAACATTTTTTATCCGCCCTTTACACTACATACTCTTTTCTAGGGACTACGTTCAATTTCCCTTCCCACTCTTTCCTTTTTCCTCACCATCATCCCTTTCTTTTTATCGTCCCCTCCACACCACACCCACTACAGTCAACAACTTTTCGGAATTTATTCAGTTCTTATTCACTCCTCTTTCGTCGACTCCATTTTGGATTCGTATCTCTTACAAAGACGTCTCTACAGCGATCATCATTTTATTAAAAAAAACCTTTTCGATGTCGGCCCAACTTCAAAGGCGAGGCCAGAGTTAACGTTCCTTTTCTTTCCCGCTTTTTCTTCACGCTTTCTGCACGTTCTTCGACACAAAGAGATTGAGATAATTTGAGGGAGAAAATAAATTTGCAAATGAGAAAAGAAAGAGAGAAGAGAGAGGAAAGTCTTTCAAGCACATATCATAGAATCAAGTAGAAGTGAATTGGGTGGATAGTAATGATAGTAGAAGTGATTTTGATGTAAAAGCGATCTAAAAATTATGTGAAAAACCTCCAAGAGATATTTATCACTGAATATCCCGGAACATCACTAATCCAAATTGGAATTCTAACGTTTAACCCTATTAGAAAATCATGTGATTGAAATGTACATTTCGGCTATAAAATCTGGAACAATATGAAAAATTATATCCAATTCTTTAGACTATTGAACTGTTTTAGTGCTTTTTAAAGTGAATTTTCTAATAATTATTCTTGTTTTGGAACGAATTAAAATTGACCTTCAAAGTGAAATTTCCAGTTGAACTTGGTTGGATATAACCTGAAATTTATATTTTTTAGTTGAAAATTCGTAAGGAAAGCAGTAAAAGGCTGTGTCTTGTATCTTCGCTTAATAGTGTTTCTTATAATAAGTTAATAAATGAATGAATTAGGATAAGTATTCAAGTCAACTGATTGATATTCGAAGGTTAAAAAAGGTTGAAAATAATCCCATTGTTGAATAATTAACATGGCTGTGATGGTAGATTTTTGTAAGGACTTCATTTATTTATTTTGATATTGTACTTTCTTCATTTCTGTATTTATTGTATCTAATTCTCAAGAAACAATAGAAACAATAAATTCGCATATTTCAATATGATGCCAATCGAAAATACAATGGTTGAAGTGATATTCCCTTCTAATTATATAAATTACTGAATGTTGTCTTTTTAAGCCACCGAGAAACTTAATTATTTAGAAATAAACATAAATAATGCATTTTATTGATAAAATGCAAACTACTCAATCGTAAAATACTAGAATAATTGTTGTCACTGAGGAATAAAGTTATTCTCTATAATCCATTATAGAAAGTTATTTGAAAATATATACATATTATGTTTCAACTACTGAGAATCTTAATACTTTTTCAGCTTCAAGTACGCCTAAACTACCTTAATCGATATTGTAGGAAGTTTAACAAAAATGTTATAATGCAATTTATAAATTTATGACATTATAAACTAATTCATGAATTGCATTACAACATGCAATACAATACATTGTATTTTGCAATATATAATGTAGTTAGTTTGAAAAACAAACTAGAATATGTTTGATCTATTCCAAATAGTTTAAATTATGATTTTTTACGTTAATATATTGTTCGAATGCATTATTATAATATTACTAGGCCTATCTATTTTTATGAAATTTGATTCATGCTATTTATCCAACCTGCTTAATGGTTAGTGCTTCAATTCATTGAACCAGTGATCGCTTCAAATTCTAAATTCCCATTGCAGATGTTAACAAACTATAGTTAAACTTCGTGTATCATTAGTTCAACGAAAAGCTTTTAATTAGAAATAGGTTCGCATAGAAGAGTGGGAGTTTGAAAGTAGGCAAGAGAGATGGAGAGAAAAGGAACTTGGTGAAGATAAGAGAAGGGATAAGTGATGAGATAAGAAGAAATTAGAAAGAGAGCGCTAGAAGAAGAAGAAGAACGAGAAGAACAAAGAGAAGAAGATGAGGAAGAAGGAAAAGGAGAAGGAGAAGAAGTATAAAGGCCCGAAGTCACTAATTGCGATGATGGGACTTGAACTTAGGGCACTGGGCTTAAGTTCTGATTGCTACTGACATTGTATAACTTGATCGGAAAGTCCCTGACGACTTAGTTGATTCGTTTCTTCACTTAAAACGCAAGTGGGAGATTTATCTGTTCAGCACTTTCTCTCACCGGCTTTCTCTTACTCTCTCTTCCTTTCTCTTCCTCACTTACTGCCTTACGCATTCTCCTTCTCACTTTCACCCGTACTTCCTCTCCCCGTTACTCACACCAACTGAGAGGAAAGCAAAGAAAAGCTGTAGATCAATTAGAAGAAAATGTGAGATCAATTAGATGGGTTTTAATTACTATCTGTTAAGAACCATCCGATGGATTCAATTCATGTTGAAATTGGGCTTAAACGCATTCATTCTTTTTATGTGTTACATTTGAGTGGAATTTCAGTGTTATATCAATATTAATTTAAAAAAATGTACGACAGTATATTTTCGATTACATTCGATATATTTTTTTTATGTTGAAACCCACAATCATAGGTCTGAGACCTGTGCGTGGGTAATGAATTGAATGATGGTGATTGATGAGTTCGACCTACAGTTTTAGGTGGGTTCCAAACCTCCGTGAAGTGGTTTTACAACAGAAAACAGTCTTTTTTGCTGGCCAATCCAATCGGTCACCCTTACAAAGATGGCTCAGACGCTTCGTAGCTTATCTCTGACTGAATAGATACCGGATTCGGCACTCGGCTACCACTTTCCTGAATTGAATAAATTTTTTTACGCTATTCTATATGGTAGCTTACATTTGACAGCGTATTTATATGGTGTCGTTTGCATATTCATACAAGTCCTACCAATTGGAATTTAGTGTAATATACATCATTTTGTTCACAAAATATATTATAATAAATTATTTGTGTTTTACTCTACGATATAAATGTAGTATATTACAGTGTATTCAGCTGCATGAAAATGGATTAAATAGGGTTTTAAAGTGCTTCATGGGGAAAAACTATGTACTTTACATTGTAATTTACGATGTTTATAACAAACACAGTTTGCAAAAACGAAATACCACTGACTGACTCACTCATTCATAAAAAACTTGACTGAAAAAGTAGAAATTTTGCAATTAGTCTAGTTGACGCCATAGACACGTGCTAAGAAAAGCTTTTTAAAACATTTTAAAGAAATGTTTCCCAGAAATATGCTGAGAGTTGATGTTTTATTAGAATTAAAAAGATCATAAAGTCGAAATTGAGCTTAGCAGGCCTACTGACGTCTTTGTATAATTATATCTCACCCCCCCCCCCCCCACCACCAACACAGCGGGTTCAGGGGCAGACCACTCTTGGTTACGCGTTTATACGAGAGAAGCGAGCCCACCGGCTAGTTTTGGAATTAGTCCTATAACTGAGCTCATAAGAACAATTTGATAGTTTAGTCTCTTCCAAGTTGAACACTCCTTACTTGTGATGAATCATCATAATTTGTTGTATCACACTCATCCATCGCCCACAGCACTTTTTGTATTGTAAAGTGCGAAATAAAGGCATTTTATCTATCTATCTATCCATGCTTTACTCTACTGAATTTTAAAAATTATAAATATTGGAGCTGAGACCTTAGAAAACAAGTGCAGTAAAACGGACAAAGCCTATGTGTTCATAATACGTTCTGCAAACCTGAAGTTGCAGTCTATTCGTAATGTGTTCTGTAAACCTGAAGTTGCAGTATTTGAGAAAATACCAGGGGCTGCTTGTTAGAAGCATTCCAGGAGGAAAATTGTGATAACTGGTGAGTGGAGCGTGAATAGGATGTAAGGAGGAGAATGTGAAGTAGGGAAAGAAGATGGCAACCAAGACAAAAGAGGACGCATTGTTGCATTTTCCATTCAGAGCGGAAACTTCAAGTTAGTCCAGCCTCAGCAACCTTTGCTTGCGTTTTTCATTACGGCCTGACCTAGGATGCTTTCTGCCTGTACTAGGCTTACACAATCTTATCTCTATTCTGCACTCAGTGTGTCTTTTTGGGTTGCAGCTTTTCCAGACTGCAGCAGTCTTACCCCCGCGTTGTGACGGAAGAAGAGGGAAAGAAAACCTAGAAAGAGGAAGAGTTGAACGAGATTAAGGAGAAGAACAAGAATGAGGAGAAAGAGGAGGAGAAGGAGGAGAAGGAGGAGAAGGAGAAGAAGGAGGAGAAGGAGAAGAAGGAGGAGAAGGAGGAGAAGGAGGGGAAGGAGGAGAAGGAGGAGAACGAGGAGAAGGAGAAGGAGGAGAAGGAGGAGAAGGAGGAGAAGAAAGAAGAAGAAGAGAGAAGAGGTTACAAGAGCTTTGTAAACTTTGTAAGAGGTTTGTAATCATTTCACATGAACATTGACTTCTACATTTTCTGCTATAAAATCTTGAACAAAATTCTAAATTTTATTCACTTTCTTGGGATTATTGGACAGTTTTAGTGCTTCAGAGTGAACATCTAAATTATTATTCATGTTTTGGAAAGAAACAGGAATTGTACTACTTCAAAGTGAAATCACTAGTTAAACTTCGTCTTAACCTGAAATTTGGATTTTTAAATTTGAAAAGAAAGCAGTAGTGGGCTGTGCCTGTTGTATCATTACTTGATTGTGTTTTTTAATAAATAGATAAATAATAAAATAAATAATAATAGATAATTAAAAAGTCGGGAAATCGACACCAAAAGAATATTGATGATTTAGTAAGTATAATCCAACTTGGGGTTTATACAATTTATTTGGAAAAATATATATCCTAGTTATATAAGTGTCTATTAAAAAGCATCCAAATATTTTGATATAACACATTATTTTGTGATTGCCTCTTCCAAATTCGTGACGCAATCACATTGACTAATGCGATACTCTGACGCAGGCATTGTTCACATAAAACGTCACCACTGTGAAAAACGTCACCAAACGAGAAGCTTACAAATCTGTTGTTAATTTAGGCATACTTTAAAATATATCAACGAGTGAGAAGCTCAATACTGTTGTCAATTTAATGTCACTTCTCAATTTTCAAGATTAACGTATTGTATTTCATTGATTTACTCATATATATTTTTTGTAATCATATCTCAGTTTTGTACGATGAAAACATTCCAAGGCAAGTTAATGCAAGCTAATTTCTTGAACATATCACAGATGCTCAGCTTAAAATTTTTGAAATTATTGAGAAAGTATTTGGCTTCCTTTCAATCTCTATGATGTGAAAGCATAAATAATACAGCAGAAGGTAAGGAATGGATACAATGTCAAGTCAAGGTCATGCTGAAACAGTGCATCCTCAGCGGTGCATTGAGGTAGTCGCAATAGTTCAAGGTCGCCTCCTATTTTCACCTTCATTTAACCCTAATTCTTACGACGCATTCAGTGATTCAGTTATTATGTTTCAAAAGCAACATTATGCAATGAAAATCAAATATTTCCTCATGGGCTCCTCCTCCATTTTATGGAACAATCTCTTCTCATACTGGTTAATACAACCAATCGAACGATTAGGAAGCAGTATTTTGAGAGAAAAGATGCCAATAGTACCTAAATGAAAAATTGTTCAATGGTAGAAATGTGTAGTAATGCTATTTAACTATACAAATACTATATCACATGTAGGCAAAACTGTATGAAGTGAAAACAGTGGTTTGTAAAAGAACAAATTCCAGGAAAAGCAGAGTTTAAAAATGAATTCTAATGACTGAATTCTCATGCTGAAAATTTAATATTGTTTCGCAAAACTTTGCAAAATCGCTTCTGTCAGGGATAATTTCACATATCCCAGAAATTGCTTCTGTCAGGGATAATTTCATATATCCCTGACAGAAGCAATTTTGCAAAGTTTTGCGAAACAATATTAAATTTTCAGCATGAGAATTTTGTTATTTTCATATTGTATTCTATTTAAGGAGTTCTGTATATATTATATTCTGTAATGTGTATAGAATATAATATTTTTATCAAATTGAAAGCAATGAGATTCCAAATAGCTTCTTAGCAAAATACATTATTTTCAGTAATATTAATGAAATTGGGACTGAGGCATCCGACCTGCAATTGGAAGATCTGGGTTCATTTCCCAGCACTTAAATTTCATTTCGTTTTGTGGCTTTCATTGACTTTCATCAACTATGACATGAAATTGTCAATGTCCACAACAGTAGCGGAGGTGTTCAGCATAATTTGTACTAATGAATAATAAGACAAAGTTGTCACAACCACATTTATTCAAAACCTTGAGATAGTGGTTTTGGTTGTTACACCATCATCAACCTCAAACAAACTAAAGAAAAAGAAAGTAGCTTAGTAAATGCTAAACACAGAATGATACTATTGGCTTAGAGAGAAAGTGTTTTGATAGGCTGACCTCCATTGGTGGTCTGTGATTGGCTGAAGGGCATAACAAGTCACACCCACTGGTGGGAGGAGTAATAAGCGAAAATTAGTGTCAAAATCAAGAACTAAAAACCATGAACATGTAGAAAACAACAAACAAGACATTTAACAAACACAAACACAAACAACATTTAACACAGAAGTAGGCTAGAGTTTAAAAAATTTAAATTAGAAAATTGAAGCTAAATAAAATGCAGTCAAGGTCAAGCGAAAAAACATATAAGGTACCGTTATAATTGAAGTATCGGTAGGCCAGATTATGATGAAACCATGTAAGTTGCATTGAATATTGGTTGAAATATATTTCATCACTCAAACTAGTTTTGGAGTTGTTTCTTACAAATTTAAATAAATTGAGTAGGAGACTAGCAATCAGTGCTAGCCTTACTGTCACTGATACAAGAGAAAGGTCATTGATAACGGTACCTTATCTTGACTTAGTATCTGACAAATTAGGGAAAGAATTGGAAAAGAACGGCTTTGATGTAGCTTTTCAGACCAAATCTATTTTAAACGTCAAAGAGTTTGTTAGAGTGTAGTAAAGATAAAATATATATCTGGGATGAAAGTAAAGTTTATAAATTAAATCGCAGTGATTGTAATGCCTGTTATGTGGGTCAGACCGTTAGAAGATTCAAATATAAAATAAATGAACATCTTAGGGATTGGAAACCCAAAAATGAGACTCAAATTTTGCAGAGCATCTCATTAATAATGGACAAAAGTTCAGGGCTTAAGAAAATGTTGAATATCTGCATTTGATTAGTGAAGGCAGACAATTGAACACTTAAGAAGCTTTGGAGATAACTACGTTGATGAAAAACGATTACAATACTAAATGATCAAATTTATTTTAACCAATTCAATACAACTAACTTGGTTTCATCATCAAGCTGGCCTACATTTTAATAACGGAACTTTCGTGTCTTTCTCGGGTGACCTTGACTGCATTTTTAGTAAGCCTCAATTTTTCAATTGAAAAATGATTCAATTCCAGCTTACTTGTGTTCTTCTCTGTTACTTTCTAGATGTTCATGGTTTTTAGTTCTTTATTTGATTCTTATTTCTGCTTGTTGCTCCTCCCACCAGTAGGCGTGACTTGTTATGGTAATCAAAATCCGTCAATGAAGGTCAGCCTATCCCTTAGTCAATAGTATTATTCCGTGTTTAGTACATATTAAGCTACTCTGTACTCTAGTTTTAGTTTGTTTGAGATTGATAATGGTGAAACAATCGAAACTAGTATCTCACTATTCTTAATAAAAATGTGGTTGTGACAACTTCGTCTTATTATTCATTATGAATATCCTCCACAATATCACCTTCACCACTACAAAGAAAGGTGAACCAATAAGCAATCCTATTCTTGAATAGCTAATTATTTTCAAAAATTCCACATTCGAACGGTTATTCAGCTTATCAGCTAGTAGTGGTGAGCGCATCGCTAATTCATATTTCTGTTTAAAATTTATTGTCAAACTTGAAATAATTATATTCAGTAGATAACTTCATCAATCCTAACAGCTCAGTTCTAATATTAGTATCGTTGTTGTTTCCATGATCTCTTCAGCTCTGTTAAGGATTTCTTCAACCGGTATATTTGTGAAAAGATTAGTTACATCAAAAGAGACAAGTTTATAAGACGAATGAACAAGAATATTTTCCATTTTATTGACTAGCTCCAATGAATTTTTTATACCAAATTTGGGTTTGAATCCCGTTAACAGTTTTTAGCATCATTATGATTTCGAGCTTTATTACTTCATTGTATTAAACATTGTAATATTGAATGATATTAGAAATCATTCTCGATGATTTCGAGCGTTATTACTTCAATTTAATTGAAGCTGTGCTGCTTTCTTAATATTTTCAAGCTGATAACAAAACTGACAACGAATATCTATTCAAATTATGATTTCCACTCACTTGAACTTTATGAATGCATTCCGCTTCTAGGTGACAAGCTGATGGAGCTTCTTCTTGGAAGCGAAATGCATTTCTTTAATTTGAGTGGGTAAAATTTACAATTTAAATAGAAGAACATTGCCAGTTCTGACATTGAAGAGTTTCTAGAGAAGTTGAATGAATCATTTTTCATCCAAATGCATACCTTGAGTTATCTGTGATAGTATTAATTCTCATTTTATATACATTGTAACATTTTCGTAGTACATATGCAAATTACCATTTTCTGCATACAAAGGACCCGTTGAAGGAAATATGGAATGAATAGACTGACCATAGAGAACCGATGATTCACCTCTAAAAGAGAATAAAAGAGTAACTGCTGCAATTGTAGCATCTCACCCACACCAAAGCAGAGCACATTATATCGTCCATTGACAGGGCTGTGGAGTAACAGTCTATACTTGAGCTGCCTCGCGATAAGGTGGTAGTGCCTTTTCGCGATCTGAATTTTAAGGAGGCTTTTCATTGCTGCTACTGTGTTCTGTCTGGTAAAGTTGGTGGGAGAAGGGTGTGGAATGGTCAAGAGAAGAGAGGAGAAGGAAAAGGGATGAAGAAGGGAAAGAGGCACACAAGGGATTGAAGTCGACGAGGCGTTTGAAGATATAAATGGTCTACGGAGGCAAAAGGGTTGCAGACCAATGCCTGGAAATACACCATTTGATAGTGCCTATATATCTATAAGTGATTTAGGGCTTCTACAACCCCCTTCAACCCCCGAAAAGGGGTAAGTGTCTGACACTAACACACCAACACCAACATAGAACCAAAAGTCCGAGGGTGAAACCCCTGTCTGGGGTCAAACAGTTAAAGATCGATCTAGCTCCTGGTTCCAACCGAGCTCATCATCCCAATAGCTACCACTCTAGCTACTCCCTTAATCCTGAGGGACCTCTAATCTGATGGAATGATATGCCTGCGAGGTGATTGCTGACATTCCTGAGGATAACCAATGATTATTGTTGGTTTGGGTCAATGCCCTTTGTGTACCAAAAATTCCATTGAATAATCATTTACAAGTCAGAACTTGTTGCTATCTGTATAATCTTCAGCTCAGATTTTTCTTCTTGTTATTGGTGGTTGATAAGTAACTTGTAAGGGTGTTGAATAGAAATCCATTGAATAAATACATCGGATGGGAAGAATATTGATTGGATGGTGATATTGTGGCAGATTTATTCATAATGATCAAGACTTATTTTGTCCAAATACTTCAATCACAGACAAATACTAAAATTTGGCTGACACATCATTTTCAATCTCAATAAACTAAAACTTAATTAAACATCTAGTAACCTAGTGAAATTACCCTTCCCAGTTGTATACAATTGGTTAAAAAACTGGATTGATGGATCGAGGTCTGGTTGGAGGTCTGCCATTGGATGTTACTAGACAATCATTCATTTAGTAGCAACAATAGCTTACCAATACAAAGCACCCACAATACACAAACACATTTAAACAGTTAAGAAGACTACCAAGTACAAATAAACAATGGATAAACTCGAAATAGTATATTTCGCACCTAGGGCCGAAAATGTGTGTTTGCCGGCTCGAGATCGCGTTTTTCAAGTTTGAGACGAAGTCGAGAACTTGAAGCGTTTGAGAACCGGCAAAACATTTTTGCCCACATTGTGAACACTATTTTTTTGTCACACCAAAAAAACAAAACAGACAAAATAACAATGTTAAGATGGCAATTCGGGAAGCGAAATTTTAAGGCTATGGTACTAGCAAGAATACAATGTTGTTGAGGTTATGAAAATATTATCGTATTCTATAGTTTGATATCAAAGTTACGAAACAAACAGGATAATACATATCAAGTTATGAAACAATAATTTATAAAATTTATTATAAATATAATACTACAATATATATAGCTTATTACCGTAATATTGTGTGATCATCTCTCTATGATTTGTGTGATCGGACACGATCAGCTGTCATTCAAGGTCATTTTCTTTCCCGCCCATGGGCGGTAAACGTTTACAGACCTCGTCGGAAACCGAACACTTTCGGCTTCCATATGACGCACGAAAAACAGCTCATTACGTCCTAGTGTGGCGAAAAATATTGAAAGTCAACCAAGGTCAAGAAGTCGGGAAAATAATTGATAAGTGCATAGTTTTAAGGAACGAGAAATTAACTACGCCTACTGTAAAAATTGCTAACACTATTTTGAACCATTTTTGGATTCAACTTAATGCCATACGATGAATAACTAATTTAATTTTTCTATATTGATATTTTATTGATATCCATTATCTTGAGATATTTTGAAAATATATTTATTATGATGAACCTAGGACCAATAATTTTGTTTATGAATACGGTTTTCAAAGTAAGGATTTTTAAAGGAGAATATAAGTGTATCTTGAATGTCTTTAAAGTGTATCTTGTGCATCTTAAAAGAGTCTGTGATGTTTTCCATGACGAAATACTTAATGAACAATCTAATATTAAAACTGACACTGTATTTCACTTTTAAACAATGTTTCACTCACATATATTGGAGATGCTTGAGGAATGCATTTCACTTCACAGGCTGACGAAGCTTCTTTTCAGAAGTGAAATGCATTCGTCAAGCATCTCCAATATATGTGAGTAAAACATTGTTTAAAAGTGAAATACAGTGTCAGTTTTAATAATAGATTGCTTGAAAGAGAATTAAGAGAATATTAGATTGCTTAAAAGAGTATCTCAGATATGAAGTGTAACTTAAATCCAAATAAAATATATTTCCTCATGTTACAGTCTTCTTGCTCCCATTTCACCAGATGAGGCTCCAAAATCAGATCACCTAACAAGGAGCAAGATTGTGAGTGCCTCACGAATGGAGTAATAGGAATCGGAACGTGTATGCCTTCATTACCGAAATCAGAAAACGCTGATTCATCAAAATTCGCAACAATGCTCTTGCAGCAATAGAGCTCCACCCCAAATGGTTCTTATTGGGGTGGTAGCTCCTGTCTTACTTCATCATTTGCCATACATTTTCTGTTTCTTCCAAAATGCTGATTTGAGTGTTTTACCACCACGTTTTCGAGTTTAATCTGCCATACTTGAATGTAAATGTGCGTGTAAGCGCTGTACTAGCACATACTCAAACATTGAAGATTATCAAGTTTTGTTTCAGCAAGATGGAAGCTGTAATGCAACAGGGGAAATTATTTTCTTCTACATAAATTTGTCACTGTCACTTTTGAAGAATAGAAGGCACTGTAGTTTTAGCAGAAATTAACGAAAATTACTGAATACGTCAATCTAGATAATGATCGTTCTAGTATTTATAATTACGTGTCAGCTGAAATTGTCTGAGCATAGCTGCGTCAAGAAGGTGGGTACAAATAATAAATAATATAAGCTCACTTATTTACTGTTTTAAGGACTGTATTTCAAGTAATGCTTTAAGTAAGGCTTCATGTAAGGCTCATTACAAGTGAGACTCCATTTAAGGTAAAGGCTTCAAAGTAAGGCTCCAAGCAGTGAGGGATGCATTTAATGCAATGCTGTTTTTATGCAGGTCAAGCTATAATAAAACATTTCATTACACATTAATTACAACATGAGAATCTCTTCATTTTCTACTTCAAATTTCTGTTGAATAACTGTTAATACCACCATCATCCTATTCTAATTTTATTATTCAGTAATTACTACGTATAGAACTAAAAGAATAAAACACTGTTAAATGTTGTCAATTCCACTTCTTTGTGGGATTGAAAAGAAGTGGAATTGACAACATTTAACAGTGTTTTATTCTTTTATTATGGAGTTCCACAACATCAACCAAAATTCTGCAAATAAGTTGACATATAGAACTCTTGATTTTCTAGTGTTGAAGTACTGTTAATACCATCAGCATTCACTTCATCTGTTTATATATTATTTCAATGCAATCCCCACTTCTAGCTAGGTTTTGAACTTAAAGCTGATTTGATCAAATTGCTAACTAAGCTGCTAACCTAACAATCTACTATAACTTTTCGTATTTGAGATGAGAGGTTATAGGTATCTCTGACAGTCACAGGTAAAATGAAATTGTTTTAATTAAATGTATACTAGTGGTCGTAGATAAAATAGTGTATGCAACGATTTTATTTGGCCATTAAAGCACTCGTGAGATATTTATAACTCGCATTCGCTCGTGTTATAACTTACATCTAACTCGTGCTTTAATAAGGGTCAAAATAAAATCGTTGCATAAACTACTATTATTAAATTGCCTCTTCAACTTTATAAGTGAATGAAAAGAGATACAATAAATTACGTACAGCATGGTCGGTACCAGGAAGGGTCATAACGTCCAAAACCAAAGATGAAGGTAAAGGCGTACTAGTACTGAAAATAACTATAGTACTAGTACGTTGAAGGAGTTAAGAGCGGTAATCTCACAAAAAAAGGTAAAAAAATCACTGTACTTGACCCCCATTAACTTTTCTGACTGGAAACGCCTTTTAATACAGAATTAGTAAAAAGTCTATGAAATATGACATATTGACTATCTATAGATCGTAATAGTCTACAGTGTAGTAGGACGATTAGCGTGTATTCTCACCGTATATTGACCACCGTATTAATTTTCGAGCATATTATTAACCTACTAGATATTACATTGCAATGTCAACTAATAATTATATTAAAAAAGATAATTTCATTTTCCACGCATCAAAATTAATCCACTTAGATAAAGATAGAAAGATAAATTACTTTTTTTACCTAAATTTACAAAATACAAATCCCACGAGTAACCCGATTTTTTATACTGTGAATTTTTTGTCATTATTTAATTGAATGAATACTGTAATTGCGAATAAACTGCATGCCTTAAAATGTACAGTTTCGCAACATCTAAAAATATTTGTTTAATTTTTGTTTTGCTGCTGTCTTATTTTCGTATGTGTTGATTTAATTAAAAATTAATTTTTTAAACTTTCTGTTTGTTTACTATAGAGCTATTTTACACCATTCTCTTCAGAATTAAATTTACTACAAGTTTTATTCATGAAGTTTCTGTGTTTATTACCCATTTGACGAAGTTAATGTGAATCAAATCTAAATGAAGCATGTTTTTCGAGACCGAATTTTGCATATTTTGTCTGATATCTCAAATATGGGTGATTCTAGAGGTCTGGGACGTGTTTTATTCAATTTTTCAGTTAATTTTACATAAAATCCAACAGATGTAACACCTAACTTAACGCCATAAAAAAATCAGTTTGGCTTTATTTCCATCCTCTCCTAGAAAATCGGGGTAAATCTTTCACTAGCCATAACTCCCTAACAAAGCATTTCCGGACATATGTTTATTATTTTGAGGAGAGGAAACCACCCTAGAAGTCTGTCGGGTTACTTGTGG
Organism: Conomelus anceps; assembly: GCA_948455865.1. NCBI lineage: Eukaryota > Metazoa > Arthropoda > Insecta > Hemiptera > Delphacidae > Conomelus > Conomelus anceps. The sequence goes on along the minus strand of OX418227.1, from coordinate 25,903,742 downwards.
GACATCCTGTATAATTGTGATGATTGAAAAGCATATTATTAACAACACAATAGATTGTATATAAGAAAAAGTTTGGATATTAACAATTAGATTTTATGTGAAGCATTCACGTAATAAGGGCGAAGTCTAGACAAAAATTCGTCCATTAAACTTGACCTTGATAACTTCGAACTGCAAGACTATATAATAGTCTATTATTAGTAATAATAGAATAAAATTTATATACAAATTGAAAAAATTACAAGTGATTAAAAATAATCGAATTGAAATTGTGTTTTTTAAAAGTATTTTAAAGAGAAATAGAAATTCAGCATCCACTTCTAGGACTATTCTACAATTCCTTAAAAAATTAATCCTCAACCCCACTTAGAATTCAACTTCACAACTAAGATAATTCCGACAAAATTAATTTCCAGTTATTCCCTAACCTTTAATTGTTTCCATCCTAAGACCTATAATTATAGTCCTTTACTATCCTCCATCCCTCACTAATCCATACCCACTGGAAGCGTTTCTAAAATGGGAACAAATCCATATTATTCAAATCCCCTTAATGTATTCAATTGACTTTTAAATTATATTTCGGAGGCTCGCAATCTCTCTCCGGGATCACATAATCATTCTTGGTGTATCTTTACGCTCAGGCATTTCGCTATTTGCTCTCTTCACCTCTCTCTCTCCTACACTCTCTCGTTTTCTCTTCCTCTTATTACGTTCTCTTCCATCCATTCCCACTACCCGGATATAGTCTTAGGATGCGTTCATTATTCTAATTTCCCTCGGGAACCGCATCTTTGTCTTTTTCTCCTTTTTTCATCTTCTTGTTCCTCTTCTTTTTCTTCTTCTTCTTCTTCTCTTTTTTATTTTTCTCTTCTTCTTTTTCGTCTTCTTCTTATTCTTCATCTTGTGAGTCACTTTTCTTCTCTCTTCTCTTATTTTTCTCGTTCTTCATCTTTTCCTTCTCTCTCTTCTCCTTCTTTCTCTTCTCCATCTTCTTCTTTCTCTTCTCCTCTTCCTATTTCCTTTTCCTTCTCCATATTCTCTTCCTTCTCCTCTCCTCAGCTGTTCTCCATCTCCTCTTCTTTCCTCTTCTCTTTCTCTTCCTCCTCTCACTCCTCCTTCTTAATTCTCTACGGTGCAATCCATTTTCTCTTTCCGAATATTTCTTTCTCTTCTTCTTCTCTCTCTTCTCCTTCTTCTTCTCCCTCTTCCTCTTTTTCTTCTCCTATTCCCTTCTCCTTCTCCCTATTCTTCTCCTTTTTCTTCTCCTTTTCCTTCTTCATCTTTTTTTCCTTCTCCTCTCCTCTCCTGTTCTCCTTCTCCTCTTATTTCCTCTTCTCCCCCTCTTCCTTCTCCTCCTCTTCCTTCTCCCACTCCTCCTTCTCAATTTTCTACGCTGCAATCAATTTTCTCCTTTCCAATATTTCTTTTTATTTCTCTTCTCCTTCTCTCTACTCCTTTTTTCTTTTTTTTCTCTTCTTCTTTTTCTTCTTCTTCTTCTTTTCCTTTCCTATTCCCTTCTCCTCCTCCCTCTTAATCTCCTATTCCTTCTCAATCTTTTTTCCCCTCTCCTTCTCCTCTTATTTCCTTTTCTCCTTCTCTTCCTTCTCCCACTCCTCCTTCTCAATTTTCGACGGAGCAATCCATTTTCTCCTTTTGAATATTTATTTTTCTTTTTACTTCATTCCTCACTGTATCAACGTCACAACGTGCTTTTCTTTCCCAGGCGTAATTTTATGTTATGGCTTTTACTGTCATTTGAACTTTTCGGTTTGTATCATTCTGGAGAGCTCTTCTGCTTTTAAGGGATTGACAGCTTTCTGGAGACAAAACACTGCTGGAACTTTCTTGAGACCTTCTGATGAGCACATTATATCAGCGGATATCATCATGTTCTCTGATAATAAGGAATACTAATAGAAACCATCCTTAAAATGGTTGGTATTACTGATATGGTTCCACTAAAAGGATCTGCGTTCTATATGAGTCTTCAATATTCGAAATAATTCATTTATTCCAACATAATTATTTTCTCATTTCTCAATTATTTTAGTTACAAATATTGTGATACAATACGGACTAAAAATAGTTGAGAATATTGAGAGAAAATTAAAATACTGATATGGTTTGGTTTTAGAAGGGGTCAGTCCTCAGTCTTTATTCCAAGATAGATTCATCCGAAGAGTTATTATTTTTTACGTCCTTCAATTCCAGAGCTTCAAATCGTTTTACAAACTTACTTAATGCTCATATATATAGTCACTTGGCCTATGGTGTCCAACTATGGGGAAATTGCTCCACGGCTGTTACAATTTTTAAAATACAAAACAAAACCCTAAGAATTATTTGTCATGCACCACCACTTGCAAGTTGTAGACCTCTTTTCCAAAAATTAGGTGTGCTGACTCTTCCTTCACTGTATGTTTATGTCTGTTTGGTGTACATGAAGAAGAATCTGGGCAAATATGTTGTAAATTGCAACATACATAATTATCCTACTAGAGGCAGGGAGGACGTGAGAGTGGATTTGCACCGTTATGCTGGCACTCAAAGAAATTGGCAATATATTTCAATAAAATTATTTAATAAACTATCTCTTGAGGTCAGACATTTGGAAATTAAAAAATTTAAAACATATATTAAAACCATTCTTTTGAATAAATGCTTGTACTCTATTGAGGAATTTTTGGTATAAAGACAAATTGTTTGTTATGTGTCACAGCTTTAATATTTATGAGTGTTATGACATGTAGACATGTAAATTGTTAAAACTGATTTTGTGACGATTGTTTTAACATTTGAAAGTGTTTGTAGCAATAAAAAATGATTGATTGATTGATTGATTGAATAGAAAATACTTGTCAAGTGAATTGCTAGGTGCAGCAATACTGCAATATTCAACTTACCAATTGCACAAGATAAAATAGATTGATTTTAATCAATGGAAATCGATATTTTCAAATTAAAAAATCAATTTTGGTGCATGACAGCAATCTATAAGTCGATCATCGAATGTTATCATCTATCTATGTTTCACATCATTGTTAAGAGGAAAACTTACAAAATGGAGATCCCTATCAAAGTAGAGCAAAAATATCTGATGGCGAACGTTCAAAACAGACATTTGTGGAAATGAAGTCACTTCTACTCGCAGAAAACGATAAAAGAGTCACAGAAAGGGTTGAAAGTTAATATTCTCAGGCACATCTTTCCACTGGTAACATTAACATTGCATGTCCTACTCATACTCCATGTTTATTTCAGGAGTATCTCAAGAAATTGAATATGTAGGTGATGACGATAGTGAAAGAAAGGAAGGGAAGAGAAAGAAGTTTGGAAAGTGATGGAGAATTGGCGGGAAACGTAACAAAAAAGGCGGGAACTGTTACAAAAAAGGCGGGAACTGTTACAAAAAAGGCGGGAACTGTTACAAAAAAGGCGCGAAACATCATTGGATACGGAATAACGTCGGCAGTATTTTTTAATATCGTTCGCGACGATTTCATTGTAAGGTTTTATAACCGTTATCAGACCTCGAAATACATGTCTCTGACATTCTTATCAGTCTAGTTAAATTCCGATTCTTCGTCTCTTTCCTACCGTTTCTCACTTCTATCATCATCATACCATCGCTTGTTATCTACGCTGGTTTCGAATCTCGTCACCCGAATTGTGTTTCTCAACAAAGATTCTTTCTGATTGCTGGTTTGGCAAAATATACTCGTTATTTTTTCTGATAGTATCCAGATTCCAAGACCTCATTTCCTTCTTCACAGTTCTAGATATTCACCTCACGGGGTTTACAGCAAACGAAAAAACATGTCTTGTACTGAATCTTTAAACCCTCTTCAATCGAAAAGCCTTCCTTCTCAACTAGCAACTAATGAAAATAACAGTTCAACACTAATTAATAATCCATGATAATTCAGTGATGATAATAATATTGTTGGTAATTATCAATAATTGTTATTCATGATTAACCTTGTGTTAATAGAATAACTGTAATTGAAATTGCATATTGGTAATATTATGTCAAAATAACGAGTTCTATTGTACTCAACTAGTATGTCTTGAAACGTTAGGCTTGATTCACACAGACCAGACTATTGGGTAACCGGTGTTTACAGTTGACCCAGCCGTAAAAACATTGTCTAATGTGGAGCGCTTCACACTTACCCGATTTTTTAAATAATGCAATTATTTTGAAAAAAATGATACAATTTAATTATGCCGGGTAGTTACCCGATGCCGGTTATGTGAGAAGCCTTGATGCTTATTTTTTTAAATTATTTTTTTCGAAGGATGAAGCCCATATAGGTCTGAGACCTGTGCGTGGTTGATGAAATGGATGATGGTGATTGATTAGCTGGTCCCACAGTTTTAGGTGGGTTCCGAACCACCGGGAAGTGATTTTACAGCAAAGAAAGAGTATTTTTTGCTGGCCAATTATTTAAGTCTTGATGTTTATTTGAGCCTTGATGTTTATTTAAATCTTTATGTCTATTTAAGCCTTTATGTTTATTTGAGCCTTGATGTTCATTTATTTATCATCTAGGCGTTGTGGGAACTACTTCTACCTCCCTCTACAATTACCTGAAATATAATTAATTATTGTCCTTGCTGCCGGAATCACTCAGGTATTGGGCTCTCATTCAGCTCCGGGATGATTGTGAGGGTGATGGGGCAATCCCACAACGAAAAACGGAAAAGTCCTTTCAATCTTCCCTGAAATATTTATTTCAGGTAGGATATCCAGGAATCAACCGTTGTAAGTTGTCGAATCCCTATACCTACTATGTTGATGACCGCTGCTATGCTTGGTATTGCTGTAAATTTCACTGAGGGAGTTGATCTCTGTCGAATTTGGTCTCTCAAAAAATTCACCAATATATTCTCAAGCAGCTGTATGTCTCACCGACGACACCAGCGACCCAATACCATATAGAATATATGGTGTAGTATGACCCTCGACAAAGATCACCCTCAGTGAGAAAATGATAAAACTAATCACTAACAAATACCAATGGTCGAGCAGGACAATGCAATCAGGCACAGATTTAATTGACGATATTGTGAAATTTATTAAAATTAAGAACAATATCCCATGCAAGAGATTCGAATAGAAAAACAAAGTTAAAGTCCTTTTTTTCAGGATTATTTTTTCTGAAGGTATTTTTTGAAAGTTTATGAATTGATAAATGATAGTTTGCTGAGCCGATCCAAGGGCTAATTAGTGCAGTGAAGGTAAGATGAAATCTTTACACCCTGATATAAAATTTATTTCACCATGCGGTCGTGGAAATCGTTGTATCTAATACATTTTTTCGAAGCACTTTTCCACTTTAAATTGGCCAATTTATATTTAATAATGTTAGACTCACGTGTTCCAGACGATGAGTGGTTTTTTTCTACTTGATTCAGTCCTTTGGTAACTTGAATTGGATTAGGCTGCCTCTCGTGGTCGTTATTTGGCGAAGTTCTCGTAATATCGGCGTATCACATTAAATTTTTTCTAAAAAGTAGATTCCATCTTACAGGGACATTTAACACAAAAACTGGTAACTTGAAAGAAATTTAGAACATTAAAATTGACTAGAAGAATTAGCTTATTTGGGACTCGACAGGAGTTCGATGTCCTCGGGCAGGATTTTTTCAGCAAGTGCTGTTCAATTTCCTTTTTCTATGCAGCTTCCCAGGCCATAGAGATATACTGCCCCAACTCGGTGATTCAGGACAACACACCCCTATGTCATGGGTTAAATTAAAAAGATAAATAGGAATGCTTAAATCCACCAATTTGTGGAAGGGCTAGGTGTTGTGAGCGGTCCTTATTACAAATAATAATTTTATTTAATGGCAAATTATAATTTTTTATTTATTAGCCGGCTCTAGGCTAGGCTGAATTTGGCGCGAAAAATGTCAGTCACAGCTGACAGCCATACATAGTACTATAACCTAGTTTCAATAAATGTAAACATTGAGTGGTTCTTTTGAACATACTACTGCCTTTGCTCTTCGTTTGTATTTCACGTTTCCAACAATAAATTATACTGAATTAATTTCTCCTACTATTTCTTTTATTATTATGTGGTTCAGAGAATGCGCCCTGACAGCGTTTAGGCGTTTTCATCTGTATATGGCTCCAAAAATGTACAACAAGTTACCTGAATAAATCAAGTCTATTATAGGTACCTAATAAAGCTTTTTTTCTATGCCGTGAAAGAATGGCTCTTGAAAATCCAAGATTCAGAAGCCTACATATGATGAGTAATAACTATGTTATTATATAATAATAATCCATAATCTATATGAACTGTTTGCTTTTTCATTTCAAATGTTTTATTATATACGTTAATTCGAGGAAATATACCTAGTTAAGAGTCAGCAAGACGTAAGAGAAGATAAAGAGTTTGTTTTCATCAAATTCATATGACATATAAATACAAGCGAAAGAACAGTTTTATTTCAGCAATTTATTTCTTTCCAAGGGACTTAAATTACCAGTTGACGCAGTTCGTCATGGAACAAGAAATCCAGGAACTTAAATTAGGTTGGTAACCTCCAATACAGTTTTAACTCTAGGAGGTACCTAATTCCACAAAAGAGTGATTAGAAGTCAAGTAGATTCTATGTAACTGTTTGTTTTCTATCGTTTAAGCTAGTATATAGGGGAAAATAATTTTAGTTTGTTATGTAAAAAGAATATGTTATATGTTATTATGTAATAAAGATGATTTGACTTGATTTGATCTATGTACATCTTCACATTGCAGTAGAATGAAGAGGAATCAACAGGCACTACAGAATTAAGACGAGGGTAAATAACCGGAAATCTATCTACTACATCTCTAGAAAAAATATCAAGAAATATCATTTTGAAAACATTTTGAAGAAAATTAAATTGAAGTGGACTTCGTTATACATTGTACGTTATCCAAGTATCTTGGAACCAGCTCTCCTATAACTATTTAGGGATACCCAAATTTATGCGTAAACTCGAACCCTAACTGGACAATACAATTGCGAGGCTCACCTTCATAAATTATTGGACGCCTATTGCATGCAATTCTATGACAGCGAATCTGATATGCAATTCAGCATTGGTGCATGTGCAATATGCAACTGCATAAATGCATTCCCTGCAGCCCTACATCATTCTTATCATATATAAATTTTCCTACCCTTGTTCAGCAATATGGTATTGCTGACTCATTCTGAGCACTACATGCTATACATTATGCCTATAAAATATACCTATATCTTGATCTCTATGAGTTATATATCTATATATTTTACTTGACTTTCTACCTGGGGTACTTCTATGTCCCCATAATAATTATTGCTGCAAGGATCTGTGAAGCTATTTGCTATCTATTTTGAATCAGATATTTCGGTGTATTTATGTGGAGCCTTATCTATTTATCGATTTATAACATTTCATTCTAGGTCTGCACTACTATAGTAGTTGATATTTTTGGCCTATAAATATAATATACGGCTTTTACATTCAAGTAGTGAGCTTTGCCTCTGATTATTGATAGTACACCACTATTGGGTGTCAACTAGTGATATTATATAATGAATAAAAAGTCTTGAAGCTGTCACAATCACATTTATTGAAGACCGTGAGATACTAGTTTCGGTTGTTAAACCATTATCAATCTTAAACAAAGTTTTGGTTTGAGATTGATAATGGTGAAACAACCGAACCTCATGGTTTTCAATAAATGTTGTTGTGACAACTTCAAGTCTTATTATTAATTATGGATATCTTCCACAATACTACCTTCGCCATTACAAAGAAAGGTATCATAAACATAAAAAGCTTTTAACCGCGTTCTACACAGTAACACTATGATCATCAAGAAAGATCCCCCAGACACAACATTTTTTTTGGAATTTAAACAAGTATTGGAAGACAGTTTTTGACTAAAAAGTCAAAGAAGGTGTCTGGAATTGCTAAGAGTAATGACTTTAGAGGGGCAATTTTTCTAAATATTTTTGAATGGATAGCTCCGAACTCCCTTACAAATTTTTTTTCCTCAGTATGGTGCTGTACTTTAACTCAATCAGGAGAAGGGAGGTAATTGAAAAATAGCAGAGAGAATAGTTTCAAGTATACCTGCTTTTAGGTTCGTATGAGTCTGAATCTTTTTTTTTCTTTTTTTTGGGGATGAAGGCCACATAGGTTTGAGACCTGTGCGTGGGTAATGATTTGGATGATGGTGATTTATGAGTTGGACCTACAGTTTTAGGTGAGTTCCGAACAACCGGGAAGTGATTTTCAGCAGAGAACAGTGTCATTTTTGCTGTTTAATCTAATCGGTCACCGTTACAAATGGGACCTACGAGAACGCAGCTTATCTCTCTGATTGAACAGATACCTGCTATGGCTCGAGGCTATCACTTCCCTATCAATGTTGCAATGAATCTCAATGATGCAAGAGCTTAGTTAATGTGGTCAATGATAAAAATAAGTTTGACATACAACGTGGGTTGTAATAATGTTGAGTTGGAAGAATTGATGTCTAGAAACGCTTAGAATATGGGTTTAGAAAAACTATTTTTCAAAGTTTTTGGAAGAATTTTTTCAAGCCAGCTTGGCCTTAAACTTTGAATTAGGAATAAAGACCCCGAACGCCCCTTCTGAAAGAAGGAGCTATAGATATTGTCTTAAATTACTGTCATGTTAGAGAGCCCTATTACCTAGGCCTCTATGATTACAGGATATAGTGTGAGTCTACAATCCCGCACCAACAGCATATTTCTAGTCATCCCTCTCCACAGACTGACGCTTTAGTCCTTTAGTTACGCCAATGGTTCTACTTATCATTTGTTGAATTTTTTTTTTGTGTAGTAGTTAGGACTCGAGTTGTATTCAATTCAAATTCCAAATAAATTTTTATGAATAAGAATATTTCTAATGTTTCATATCGTCATACACTTTTTGGTCGACTAGTCCTGTTTGTTCTGTGTTGTACTACGGCTTGAGCTTCATCAGGGTCAAGTTTCTATTTAAGTTTTAGTTATAATAGATTATTTTCTAATGCATAAATTATCTTCAGACGCCTTATTCTAGGACCATTTTCCGTAGACGCCTCCACACTACTGCCTTTGTCTATAAGAGTGAACTGGCTAGAGTGCTTCGCTCTAGCAAGTGATCATCCCATTTAAATATTTTAGCTTTCAATCTAAAAAGTTAAAAGGAAATAATTAAATGAATAAACATAGAGAAATTAGGAATATTAGGAATAATACAACTGCTCGTAAAGGAGTTCTTTACGTACTGAAAACTAATATTGTAAAATACCTCTTTACTGCTCCGCAAGCGGTAAAGTACTTTACGCTCGCCAGCTGTTTTCTTTACGCTTCTGTTATGATTTTGAGGTCTTCTCATTGGTGGATCACGGAATCTGTGAAATTCTCATAACCTTAACAATGGCGCAAGCTAACGAAATCCGCGCACGGTCTGTGATGTTACAAACTACAAGCTTTTATTGTATTGGAATCCAGAACTGCAGTTGTAGGAAAAATATTGCATGTAATTCGCGCGTGAAGCTTCTTTATCGATCTTGCAAAATCACTGCGCTCCGCTACGCGTCGCGCAGTAAATGTTTTGACTTAGGCGATAAAGTCGCGCTTCATGCTCTTAATACATAAATAACTGTTGTGGATTTTCTATAATTTAATTGGTGTGTACCAATGGAATATGGATGAATAAATAAATGTGTCTATTCCAGCCAACACTGTACTAATAGCTTGAATCATTTTCAGTAGTCATTATGACGGTCTCCACATCTATAATTATTTGGATTCTCATTTCATTTTTGCTTGATATACTTTTTGAGAATTTTGTATAATAGTTATTCATGTGTACCGTTGGAATATAAATGAATAAATAAATGTGTCTATTCCAGCCAATTCTGTACTAATAACTTCAATAATATTCCATATTCGTTGTGATGGTCTCCACATCTATAATATTAGTCAATAATTTTTTGGATTATTTTTTTATTTCTGCATGATATACTTTTTCGTGAATTTTGTATAATAATTATTTATGTGTACCGTTGGGATATGAATAAATAAATGAATGTCTCTATTCCAGTCGACGCTGTATAAATATTCGTTATAACGGTCTCTACATCCATAATTAGTCTATAATTATTTGGATTATTTTTTTATTTTTGCATTATAAACTTTTTTGTTATTTTTGTTTAATAATTATCTATAAGTACCGTTGGAATATGAATAGATAAATAAATATCTCTATTCTCTATTCCAGCCAACTCCTTACGAATAGCTTGAATAATTTTCAATAATCCGTTGTGACGGTCTCCATATCTGAATGAAACCCATGACCAGCTAGTGTGTCCCGTTCCGTCCCGTCCTATCTCTAAACAAGCGGAGCCAAGCCGTTCTGGTTCTCCACAAGCTAAGCAAAACTTTCGGCTTAATTGGTCTGAGCCGGGAAAATTTAAGCCTGTCTGCCACCGTATTGGTCCCATGGCCCATGGCCCGGGGGCTGTTCGAGATTTATTGTGCCGTGAAAATGTGTGGGCCAGTTAGGAAAACGGCCCAACCAGAGGAAGAACCCTTGCCTGCCCGTTGCCCAGCATCCAGCATCCAGCACCCTTCTGGCTCAGGCTCCCGTCAACCGTGAGAAAGAGACTGGCTGTTAGTTGGGCTCTACATCTTCTTCTTCCCCTTATTTTCACTCAAGTTATTCATCACCTTCTTCTTCTTCATCACCTCCTCTTTTTTTCGTCTTCTTTACTTTTATTATTCTTCTGATTCCTATTGCTTTTTCTTTTTCTTCTCCGTTTTTCTTTTACTCCGTTGTTCTTCTTCTCCTTCTTCTTCTTTTTCTTTTTCATCTTCTCCTCCTTCTTCTTCTACTCTTATTTACGTCCTTCATTTCCTTCATCTTCTTCTC
>OX418227.1:25827557-25892606 GCA_948455865.1 Conomelus anceps | reverse complement strand
TGTAATCTCCAAAATAAGCAAAATGATAAAGATGAAATGATAAACCTTGACTTGTACATTAATTTATTCTCTAACAAAAAATCAAAATTTCATCTAATATTCTCACTTTACATGTCACGACTACTCGTTACTCAAAATCTTTCTATAGTAGGTGAATCTACAGATGAAAAAACTCACAGATTTGAATTTCATACATGTTTATCGACATGGAGAGATTCATGCTTCATAGCTTATTCTTATTGACAGGAATGATGAATAATTTTAGTGTAACTTTGTAACTATGTAATTCTCAATAAATAAAATAAATCAGGATAAATGATTTATTCCTAATCTCAACTGAAAAATAAGAGAAAAAAGAAAAACTTTTCTTAAAAGTTAATAACTTAATAATGATTGAGAACTGTGTTCTAAAACATAGTTCTAAATAAGAACTATGAGAATGATTGCGATCGATTTTTAAATAATCTATATTTAATTAAGGTATAATTTCAAGACATTTAAGTAGCTTATGAGATACTCTGTACAGGAGCTCTGATCTTTGTCAATTGAACTTGTAAAGTAGTGCTAGAGCCTTCCAGCGATACTTACACTCCATGTGAGAGTGGATGCAGCTTTGAGCAAGTAATAAAATGCGGGGTTGAAGTTCGTCGCTGAAGGAATGAATGGACAAGTGGTGGTGGGAATAAAGGAGAAGAAGAGGAAGAAGAAGAAATAAAAGAAGAAGAGAAAAAGAAAGTAGAGGAAGAGGAAGAATGACGTCTTTGAACAAGAGAAGTTTGACGTGGGAAAAAGAAAGTGGCAAGTTCCACTTTTTCCCGGGTAATCCTATTAAGAACAAGCTTATACAGGGTGCGAGAAAGTAACATCGCATATTCATGGGAATGCACTGAGTGAGTATCGTGAGAATGGTGATGGTTCTGGGGGGGTAAGAGAGTGGAGAATGGTGTAAGAGTAAGAGAGAGGAGAAGAGGACGACGACGAGAGAAATGGGAAAAGGAAAATGATTGCTTGCTAGTGGAGAAGTATGAAGAGGAAACAAGAGAGACAAGAGGAGCAAAAGAAAAAAAGGAGAAGAAAAAAGGGAAAAAGGTAAAGGGAGAAAAAGAATAAGAAGAAAGAGTAAATTGAGAACGGAGGTGGAGAAGGAGAAAAATGGGAAGGAGGAGAAGAAGACGTGAAGAACAAGGGAGATTATAAAAAGATCTAAGGAATGAGAAGAGAAGGAAAGGGCGATAGTGGAGAAGTGTGAGAAGGGCAGAGAACAAGAAGGAAGAAGAGAGGTGAGAATGGAGGAGGAGAGATGATGGAGAAGGAATAGGAGAAAATAAATGGGGTGGGACAAATGGAAAAGGAAGAAGATTGAAGGAAGAAGTAGTGAGAGGAAAGAGTAGGAGAGAAGACGATAAGGAGGAGAAGAAGAAAACAAAGAACGAGAGAAAAATGAGGAGGAGAAGAAGTAAAACGGATAGGGCGAGAGAGAAGAAGAAGAAGGAAGAGGAGGAGGAGGAGGAGGAGAAAAAGGAGGAAAGGAGGAGAAGGAACAGATGGAGGAGAAGGAGGGGAAGGAGTAAGAGAAGGAGAATGAGGAGAAGGAGGAAGAGGAGGAGGAGGAGAAGGATAAAAATTTGAAGAAGAAGAAGAACACGTGAGGAACAAGGAAGATTATAAAAAGATCAAAGAAATGAGAAGAGAAGGAAAGGATAAGTTGAGGAAATGGAAAGAAAATCAAAAAACAAGGAGAAAGAATGAAGTAGGTGGTTGTAACGAAGAGCGAAAGAGAGTAGAGAATTCAATACAAAAGGGAGAGACAGAAATGGAAGAAAAAAGATGACAGAAGGGGTTTTAGGCATGAGAGAAGAAAAGAAAAGCGATAGGGAAAGAAAAAAGATGGAGAAGAAGAGAAATGAAAAAAGTGGGTAGATAGAAGGGTGATGAACAAAAGAGAATGAGAAAGGGAATATAGTGGAGTGAAAGACAGAGAAATGAGCGGAATGACCAGACAGATGACAAGAAGAGAAAAATGCGATGTAAGAAGAAAGAAGTGAATAAAAGAAAAGGTAAAAATGTGAAGAAGATACAAGGGATTGTAACTATGGAGAAAGAGGTGAGACGAAAGTTCAGTAAAGGAAGAGACGTTAAAAGAAAAGTGAAGAGGGGAAAATAAACAAAAAGAGACGAAAGAAAATAATTTGGGAGTACGTGGAGAAACGTAATGGGAGGAGCTAAGAAAATGGAATAATGAAGTAGATCTTCGTGTTTAGAGAAGGTGTCTAGCCGTGAGATGTGAAGAAGAAGAAGTATAGCAATGTGGAGAGGCAACAAGGAAAGAAAATAAATGAGAAAGAAGATGGAGATCCAGTGAAAGAAATATGGAGAAAGGCAGAGGTATTTGGAGAGAAGAAGGAGGGAGAGGAGGAATAGAAGGAGAAAAAGAGGAAAGTGGAGGAGGAGGAGGAGGAGGACGATGATGTAGAGGAGAGAAGAGGGAGAAGGAGGATGAAGCGGAAAAGAGGGAGGAGGAGGAGTAGATGAAGGAGGAAGAGAAGGAAGAGGAGGAGTAGAAAAAGGAGGAGGGAGAAGGATGATGTGAAGGAGGGAGAGAAGAAGAAGAAGGAGGAGGAGGAGGATGAGGAGGAGAAGAGAGGAGAAGGAGAAGTAGAAGAAGGAGAAGGAAGAGGAGGAGGAGAAAGAGAAGTAGAAAGAAGAGGTAAATGGGGATGATAAGGAAGTGATGGAGGAGGAGGAGTAGGGGAAGGAGGAGGAGGAGAAGGAGTAGGCGGAAAAGACGGAGGAGGAAGAGAAGGAGAAGGAGGAGGTGGAGGAGGTTGAGGAAGTGGAGGTGGAGGTGGAGGAGAAGGAGGAGGAGTAGGTAGAGGAGTAGGAGGAGGTGGAGGAGAAGAAGGAGAAGAAGGTGGAGGAGGAAGAGAAGGAGGAGGAGAAGGAGGAGTAAAAGGAGGAGAAGAAGAAGAAGGAGGAGTAAGAGGAGGTGAAGGAGAAGGAGGAGAAGAAAGTGGAGGAGGAGGAGAAGGTGGAGGAGAAGGAGGAGGAGGAGGATGAGGAGGAGGTTGTGGTGGGGGGAAAGGAGGAGGAGAAGGTGGAGGTGGTGGAGAAGGTGGAGGAGGAGGAGAAAAGGAAGAGGAGAAGGAGGAGGAGGAGGAGTAGGAGGAGAAGAAGAAGAAGGAGGAGGAGTAGGAGGAAGTGGAGGAGAAGGAGGAGAAGGAGGTGGAGGAGGAGAAGAAGGAGGTGAAGAAGGAGGAGGAGGATGAGGAGGTGGAGGTGGGGAAAAAGGAGGAGAAGGAGGTGTAGGAGGAAGAGAAGGAGGAGAAGAAGGAGGAATAAAGAGGAGGAAGAGGAGGAGAAGGATGACGAGTAAGAAGAGGAGGAGAAAAAGAAGTTAGAAGTAACAGAAAAAGAAAAGTTCGTGTTTGGAGTTGGTGTTGTAAAGGAAAAGAGATGAATAGCTTAAAGAAAAAGAGGTAAGGAAAGTGCAAAGGACGATGAAGGACAAGAAGAAAGTATAGAGACTGATGAGTAGGAGTGAGTGAGACATAAGAGTGGCAACTTTCTAAGCATGTCTGTACTTTCGCGCCATTCTTGGCAGAAGATCCCCTTTCAGTGAACTTGCTCTCGCTGACTCTGAGAGTGCTGCAGACTGTCATTGAGCGGATTTTCGCGCGCAAAATTATTCAGATCCTGCCCGAGCAGGTGACGAGATTCCGAACAGAATAAGTGATACACCATCCACCGACCAACTTACAGCTTCCACCATTCATGTCTTGATTCAGTGCATTGGTTTTGAACTGAATAAATTGTATGTAGAGTTGCTATAAATTGTGCTAATATGCCCATTAGTTGCTTATATAATATATAATCTTGGTAACTCTTATTTTGCCAACTCTGCATTGGAAAGAGAGAACATAAACTTGCATGACTGGAATAATTTTGTCAACTCATTATTATTTTGCTAATTCTGCATTAATATATATAATAATATATTATTATTATTATTATTTTTATTATTATTATTATTATTTTTATTAGACGTAAAACTCCCAAAATGGAAGACGCTGAGTGAAGATGGTTCATTTTTTGGACTTGTTCTTCTTGTTTGCCCATCAGCTTTTCATTTTTCATGCAAATTCAGCTTTTCTCTCTTCACTCCATTTCGCTCCAACTCTTGGAGGTTTTGTCTCTGGTATAACTTCCTATTTATGAAGTTTAATTATGAAATTTTTAATATATTGTCTCTCTCCTGTAGGTAAAATTTGTCAAGGACTGAGAGAAACGCCAGAATAAAATTTTAGAAAGAAAAATTCACGTGACCTCCAGAATTACAGGGGTTGAAACCTCCACGAAAATTCTGCTTGTTACGGGTTAGAGCATTTAAACAAACAAATATGATATAAAGTATGCCAAATCCAATTTTTCATGAACGGGGAAAATAATGAGCGGTCCTTGGCCGGTACAATTAGTTTTTGAATTTTTGAAAATATAATAATTTTTAAATATAACTTGATTGACAAAACCTGTCCGAAAGCCGGTTCGTCAGCAGCTGACTGATTGCTGATAAGCGTTGTAAACAATGGAGCCAATTAAACTTTGATTAGGTTGTACTGCTAGGAAGAATGAATAGATAAACAATAAACTCTGCTGTAAAATCACTTCCCAGTGGTTCGGAACCAACCTAAAACTGTAGGTTCAACTCATCAATCACCATCATCCAATTCATCTCCCATCACGCACAGGTATCAGACCTATGTAGGCTTCATCCTCCGAAAAAAAAAAATAAATTACGTTCGTACTTCATTTTATTCATCTGACTCCAGAACTCTTAGATCATTTGTTTCATCTTATTCATAGAGTGGCTCACTCTATTATTTCTATAGTCGGTGAAAATATCAGTGTAGAGATGAGACTAGGCTGTAATAATGACAGGTCTCTTTAATTTTTGCTTGTCGCATAAGGTGAATTATATATATATATATATTAGAAAAAATACGGCCCCACATTATTCATGAAAGATTTTAATCTTCTCTTCATTTAAATGGTCAAAAGCCTTGTAAATATCTACGTATTGTAATTTATTGAAGTTCTTCAAATTTGTGACATTCTTTTGTAATCACCCAGTACAATAGATTCACTCACGATATTATGAAAGTTCAAAAACTTACTTTCTGTTATTAAAAAATGTTGTAATTACGTCAAGAACCCATTCATTCTATTCAACGAGGATAAACATTCTTATCTTCAAGGGTTTGAAAATCGAAATCAATCTCCAAAGAGTCCACCCTGTTTTTCAATAAAGGAAGGTTGAATAATGTTTATTCGTCTTGGTTTGAAAAAGTGAAGGGTTTATTGGACTTGTGTGCCTACTGTCACATGCACTGGCCGCTTAGGGTCTCGAACATGGCTGAAGATAAGGGCTTGCCTTGACATGGAAGGAGATGCCCAGTTGGGAGTCCTCAATAAGATTACAGTGGCTCACTCTAGTGGACATGAAAGCAACTAGGAGGATGATATGTGTATCAGTCTTTATCTGGCACTCAGTGGACCATCAAAGAAGGCAAAATAAGATAGAGATGTAAGATTGAAGGAAGTGGGAGGAAGAAAGAGAGGACAATGGAAGGAAGTGGGAGTGAAAAAGAGAGCATGATGGAAGGATGTGAGGGGGAAAAAGAGAGGATGATGGAAGGGAGTGGGAGGGAAAAAGATGATGATGGTGGTGGGAAGGGGGATTAAAGTAATTGAATTTCCTCATGGCTTTGACAGGTCACCTTTTGAGACAAACTGAAGGAAAGGTCGTCCAGTGGAAACAAGAACGAGTTGAAAAGTAAGCAAGAAGAAGAGATAATAAGGAGCTATTGAAGAGTTGGTTGTAGAGGGGAAGAGAGTGGGGATATGGGAAGGGGGAAAAAGGGGAGAATGATGAAAAGAAGTTGAAGAAAGGAGGTGAAAAAAGAACGAGCATATATGGAAGAGGAATAGAATGTAAGAGGTTGATAAGGAGGAAAACAGGATAAGGAGAAGAATGAAATGAAGAAGAAGAATTGGAAGAAATAGAGGAAAGAACAAGAAATGAGAAGAGAAGGATGAAGGAAATGAGAAGGAACAGTTCGAGTAAGGGGTAAAAAAGAAGTAGGAAGATTAGAATAGAATAAGTAGAGATTACAACTGAGATCTATCATCATTACTCCTAGCTTTTCATTCTTTCTTTCTCCTTCTTCTTCCCCTACTTCTTCTTTTTCTCCTCCTCTTTCTTTTTTCTTCCTCTTTCTCTAATTCTCTCACTTTTCCTTATTTTTCTCCTTCTTTCTCTATTTTCCTCCTTATTTCTTCTTTTTTCTTCTTCTTTCTCATACTTTCTCCTTCTTTCTCCTCCTTTCTTCTCCTTTCTCCTTCTTTTAACTTCTTTCTTCTTCTTTCTCCTTCTTTCTTCTTCTTTCTCCTTCTTTCTCCTTCTTTCTTCTTCTTTCTCCTTCTTTCTCCTTCTTATCCATCTGTCTCCTTTTTTCTACCTTTTTTCTCCTTCTTCCTCCTTATTACTTCTTCTTTCTCCTTCTCCCTCCTCCTTTTTCCTTCTTTCTTCTTCTGCTTCCCCTAATCCTTCTCAATTTCTCTCACCTTTCTCATTCTTCATCCCTTTCTAAGCCCTTTTCTCACCTTCTTATAGTTCTTCATCACATGTGGTATATTCTTTGTTTTTAATAATTACTATTTAATCAAGAAATTAAAAAAATGATTGACAAAAACATGCAAAGTGGAAAATAGTATGGAGAAAAAAAATCATGAGGAAATACAATAATGGAAATGAAAGGATGTGAAGAAGTGATTCTGAAAGGGTGAAAGAGAGAGACAGAGATAAAAAGAGAGAGAACGAGAGAGAGAGAGTCTTAGAGAGGGGAGAGAGAAAAGGATTGGAAGAGTTTAGAGTGATGAGAGTATGAATATGAGTATGAGTATGAGTAGGACAAAGGAGAATGGGTGGTGAGCAGTAAGGATCGGTACTAGCGAGAGAGTGAGAAAAGGTGATAGACAGAGAGGGTAAGAATCAGAGTGAGAGAGTGTAAGGAGTAAGGAATGAGATGACCCGATAGAGTACGATGTAATTGAATCTTCTTATGGCTTTGACAGGCCACCTTTTTGATATTATCGTGGGCAAGGGTGCGTGTGATTTGGGTGGTGCTCACCTGGTGGGGTGAATGGCATACCTGTCCTATTTTGTCTGTTCTAGAACCTACATTATTGACCCTGTCCACTTTTCCAACAAGATAGGTCCATTCCAAGTTATTTCCGCATATTGGGTTTGATTGAATCAGTGACTATATAGTATCCATAGAGTTTCTTTTCAAATACTGATAATGTCAGCTTTTTCTAATATGGTTCCGTCTATGATAAATCTTGATGCACAGTAGACACCCGGTACGAGACTAGGGATAGTTTCCAGCTGACACCCCGTGAAAGGCTAGCAGCTGATAAACTGCATGCCAAATTTATCAATCCACAATCAACCCGTTTTTGAATTGAATTTTTTTCTACCTCTTCTTCTTACTCATCCTCTTATTGTTTTACTTCTTATTTTTTCCTTATTATCCTTTTTTCTCTTCTCCCTCACCTTCTTTTTATTTTTCTGTTTTTATTCCTCAACAACTTTGCTCATGTTTTTTTTCCTCAACTAGTATATTTATTTCTTATTTTTTCTTATCTCTTGTATATATAAAATGAATATATCCATGTAAGTTAGAACTGTATGGGAGGGGGTTAAATGTAAGAGAGGGCCGGCTGCGCCCTAACTTCGCCCTCTCAGGGAAATAATAATAATGACAGTCAATCAATCAATCAACCTTCTTCTTCTTCTTCTTCTTCTTCTTCTTCTTCTTCTTCTTCTTCTTCTTCTTCTTCTTCTTCTTCTTCTTCTTCTTCTACGTCTTCTACGTCTTCTACGTCTTCTACGTCTTCTACGTCTTCTACGTCTTCCACGTCTTCTACGTCTTCTACTTCTTCTACGTCTTCTACGTCTTCTACGTCTTCTACGTCTTCTACGTCTTCTACGTCTTCTACGTCTTCTATGTCTTCTACGTCTTCTACGTCTTCTACGTCTTCTACGTCTTCTACGTCTTCTACGTCTTCTACGTCTTCTACGTCTTCTACGTCTTCTATGTCTTCTACGTCTTCTACGTCTTCTACGTCTTCTACGTCTTCTACGTCTTCTACGTCTTCTATGTCTTCTACGTCTTCTACGTCTTCTACGTCTTCTACGTCTTCTACGTCTTCTACGTCTTCTTCTTCTTCTTCTTCTTCTTCCTCTTCTTCCTCTTCTTCTTCTTCTTCTTCTTCTTCTTCTTCTTCTTCTTCTTCTTCTTCTTCTTCTTCTACGTCTTCTTCTTCTTCTTCTTCTTCTACGTCTTCTTCTTCTTCTTCTTCTACGTCCTCTACGTCTTCTTCTTCTTCTTCTTCTTCTTCTTCTTCTTCTTCTTCTTCTTCTTCTTCTTCTTTTTCTATTTCAAATGGAATGCATGAAAAATAAGACCGACTCATTAGGTTTACAGCTCGTTATTTTTTTGTATGTGTGAAAATTTTTTTTGAAAAAACTATTTGTTAGATTGAAATAAAAAAATGTCAATTTATTCCTCAGTGTGTCTCGTAGTTATGAAAAATTTATCAAAAGTTTAAAATCACTTGGTGAGATCAATTTCTCTTAAAAATCGAATAAATTTAACTTTGGACCCCCATATTTCACATAATAATTGATGAAAAAAATTATTCTCACAGGAATAGATAAAATTTCTAAGCCCTAATAATATTTAATACAAGAAACTTCGAAAAAATTTATAACCATAAACCCGGCGCACAGCCTTAACAAATAGGTCCCTTGTAGAATGATCAAAAAATCTTTCACTTTGTGGTTAGAGCCTGGGAAAGAACAGTTTGGAATAGGAATTTACTCCTTTTTATGGTGCGAATTTACTAATAATATACTGTTTGGATTGTAATCTTCTCTTAGGAGCGTATTTATTTTAAATAAAAATGACAATTCAAATTCATACACCACAAGGAGTGACATTCATTACTCACAAAATGGCAGTATCTCATTGGCTGATTACTTGTCACAACTACTAGTAGTTGCAGTTCGATATCCCATCCAGTCAATTAGGTGCAGGAGTTTCGATACCGATACTGTATCGACACTTTGATACACGAACCATTAGCAATCGATGGTATCTAGTATCGATATTTCACTGGATGGGATATCGAACTGCAGCCCTACTAGTAACAATGAAGGGTCTCTTATCTTTAATTGACTTGCTCCTCCTATTGTTACACAGCCAATCAGAGGCTCCTATTTAGTAAGGAATTTTAACAGGTGAGTAGTTCATTTCTAAGAAGTACCGTTTCCTCTCTACCAAGTATACACTCTAGTAAAATTTCCACCTTTCTGCTGATCTCAGAATTCAGTAGTTGAGCTCTAAGTAAATTAAAGAGCCATTTGGCTTTCTGCGTATCTCTTCATACACCTTTTATCCACTCTTGCTGGCAATAAGTGTACTTGAGATAGCAAATCTGAAACTTCCATTAGTCAGGCAGTCGGCTTATGATAAGGACAGATAGAGAAAGGAAAAGAGAGAGAGAGAGGGAATGAGTGTGGATAGAAGGACTCCATTACTACTCACTCACAAGTGGCTCCTGTACCTTTTCTCTGACTGCAAGCACAGATTTGCTTTCTCAAAATCGGCTACCTTAATCAATTCTGTAGAGAACTCAGAACTGATGCAATTAAACTCAACTGGCAAGAAAATAAGATGACTTAAAAATTAGATTCTAATAGCCTTCGAAATGGATTGGAATGAAAAGAATAAATTAGGATGAACTTCTTGTATAGGTTATGGTAATATTGTGGTGGATATCCACAGCCATTTGTCACAACCATCTACACATGTAGACTCTCGGACGATGCTGTCACAACAACTTTCAGCAGAATTTATCAACTTTTTGACAAATTTTGAGTAAAAAGCAGTATAAGAGGATGGAAATGTGATACAATGGTATTTTGATAACAATAAAGATGATGTTATCATGTTTTGTACAACATGGCTTCAACGGTGAGGTGAAACAGAAAGCTAACAAAGCTCTTGCTTAGAAAAAAATATAATATAGAATAATTTATTATGGAAATATGAAAATTGTAGCGTTGCAGAGGGTTATCCAGTTAGTAAAACAATCTTTTCTCAAAATTATTTTCAAATTGACTTTATTCTCAAGCTCATTAACATTTCACTTCAAACCTAGATAATGAACTGAAAACTAAACTGTATATAAGAAAGCTCGACAAACCAGAAATATTACTTTCTTCTTCTTAAATTAAAATAATTATCATATTGTACATTAAATTTGGTTCAGCTTTCCGATCAGATATATCTGATACGTCTAATCAGATGAATTATTATTTCGTTCAACTCACCTGATTGACCAAAATACGACATTACAAAATACAGAGGCTAGCATCTAGAAACTATATTAACCTAATAAGTAGAAATTGACTGGTATTTGAACAAAAATTTATTAAAAACTCTATCAAAATTTGAAATGATTGTTTGTTGAAGGTAAATTTTTATTAGCATAGGAAACTCTTACTTGGAGAAAATATATAGTAAATAGGAAATAAATCAATATAAAATAAATATGTAAATATAGAAATATATAGGTAAGAATCTAAAAAATATTTAACCCAACGAGTAAAAATTAATTGGTGTTTGAACAAAAATTTAGTTTAAAACCTTATCAAAATTGAAAGTGATGGTTTATTGTAGGTAAATATTATTTTTTGTTTGAATTTATCAACCAATTTTTAATACTCCTTCAATAGTTTCTTTATTCTGGTATCAGTGATGCCTATTGGCTAGTCGTTCTCAACAACTTATGCACCAAACATTTTCATTTCTTCAATTCTTTCCTCTTTCAATTTTCAAGTGTTATCTGCTCCAATAAGCCAGAGATTATTTAAACAAATATTATTTTTATCATCAAATTATCGTGAACTATAATGGTCATATTCTCTTCAATTTTCAAATGCTATTCTTAATGTATGAGGCTAATCTAATTTCACTATTATTATCAATAATTTCAATATAAATCAGACCACATTATACGTACTCTTATTATACTAATGAAAATACCAGTGGATACCTGATCCTTTTTAACTTCCTTTTTGATAAGTTCTGTTGGATGTAGTTATATTGGTAGGAAACTCTACAACAAGTTACCGCAGTTTTTAAATAGTCTTAAAAATAAATGAAATATTTGAAAAACAATTGGAAAATATTTAGTTGATGAATCTTTCCATAGTTTAAAATAGAAATTAAAAAAACACTTTCTTGTGGAAATTATAACTCACGTTATGTCGTTATGGCGTTTCCACTTGAAATTGTTTTTTAATTTTTTTTTTGGAAATTAGTTGAAACAAGATAGATCTTTAACATCATACTTTTCATAGTGTACAAGAGTTCCCTTCACGACAAAGTTAAGCCTCACGACAATTAATTGATATAGTAATTATGGTAACTAGTGTATAAGATTGTGTGATTGTTGATCTGACCTGGCTTATACTCCCTAACTGGAGTCTCCAAGATATCACTTTAGGGGAAGTGATAGCCGAGAGCCGTGGCAGGTATTTGTCCAATCAGAGATAAGCTACGAAACTCCTGGGCGCTCTTTGTAAGGGTGACTGATTGGATTGGCCAGCAAATAGACTGTTCTCTGCAGTAAAATCACTTCCCGGTGGTTCGAAACCCACCTATAACTGTAGGTCAAACTCATCAATGACCATCATCCAATTCATTACCCACGCACAGATCTCAGACCTATGTGGGCTTCATCCTCCGACGGAAAAAAAGTCTACAAAAAAAACTTCAATAGGACAATTTTGAATGAAAGAGGTAAAGAGGTAGATATTACAGTAGGCACGACAGTAGTTTGAATGAAATCTTTCTGATCTGCGATTGTGGGACGGAGGTAAAGTAAGAAATTGGCTGACTGTAAAAGGACAGACAAACGAAAAAGAGTTTCACCTCCTAGTTCCTCACTTCCACACACTTCTCCTTCCCCTCCTTTTCTTTCTTTCTTTCTCTTTGTTTTTTTACTTTTTCTGTCTTAAGCCAGTCGTCGTCATCTTGCAAGTTTTCATCTGTGCTGCTTAGGACTTGAAATCGAAGCACAGCGAAGCAGCAGCAGACAGACAGAGGGACTTAGTCTTATGAGACTGAAGCATTCTTGCGTGAGAAGTCAACAAGAGAAGTAGAAGCCTCACAATGAAACTAGCAAGGAGACCTGTCTGCCTCCAAGCAAGCAAGCAACGGGTAGACTCAAAAGCAATAAGACAAAGGATCTCTAAACCGGAAAGTAACATTACCTCATCATTCTACCGTTCAATTCCTTTTACCTCTCACTCCTCCTTCTTTTTTCCTTTTTTCTTTCTTCTCCTTCTTCTCCAGAACCATCCACTATTTCTATTTTCCTACTCTCCTATCCTTCCTTTTCCCTTACTTCTTACCCTTATCTATTACCACTACTGGCTTTTCCTTTTTGAACTCCTATTTTCCCAGGATAGATTCTTCTCCTTTCTCCTATTTTCCTTTTTCTCCTTTTTCCATCTTCTCCTCTTTCTCCTCTTTCTCCTCTTTCTCCTCTTTCTCCTCTTTCTCCCCTTTCTCCCTTTCTCCCCTTTCTCCTCTTTCCCTTCTTTGTCTTTTCTCCTCTTTTCCTCTTTCTCCTCTATTCTTCTGATTAAATTTCTCCTCTTTTCCTCTTTCTCCTCTCCTTCTCTCCTACTTCTCTTTCTCTTTCTCCTTTTTTCCTTCTTCTCCTTTTTTCTTTTTTCTCCTCCTTCTCCTCCTTCTCCTATTCTCTTCTTTTCCTCTTCTTCCTCTCTTCCTCTCTTCCTCTCTATCCTCTTTTTCTTTTTCCTTCTCTCCCCTTCTCCTTTTCCTCTCTTCTCCTCTTTTCCTCTTTCCCTCTTCCTCCTCTCTCTCTACTTTTCCTCTCTCTCCTCTCTCTCCTCTTTTCCTCTTTCTTCTCTTTACCTCTTCTCCTCTATTTCTTTTTTCTCCTGTTCTCTTTTTTTGTCCTCTTCTTTCTCTTCTTACTCCTATCTCATCTCATTTCATTTTTCTCCCCTTCTCCTTTATCTCCTCCTCCTCCTCTTCCTCCCCTTTCATCCCTTTCTCCTCTATTTCTTCTATTTCTCTTTCTCCTCTTTACTCCATTTCTCCTCTTTTTTACCCTTTTTCCTCTTTACTCCTCTTTCTCATTTTTTCCTATTTCTTCTATCTTCCTCTCTCCTCTCTTTTCCTCTTCCTAATCTCTCATCTCTTCTCTTTAATATTCTCTCTCTTATATTTTTCTCCCTTTTTCTGCTACTGACCTATTACCGACAACTTTTCATATCCTCCCCCTCTCATTTCTCTTGTTTATTTTTAACTTCTATTTTTTATAACGAGGTAAGCCTCAATAATCACATAGAATGGCAAGAGAATAGCTGCTGATCTCTAATAAATAAATATAGAATCAATAAGAATTTTACTATAAATATGTTGTATTTTTTTTAAATTAATTTTTAATACAAACTCTACTTTTCTGTATGCTCTCTTTAACAGAATACAAGGCTCTATTCTAACGATATAATTATTATAAAAATAATATTCCCATTTTACATTCTGCTCCTTATAGTACCCATTCTCCTATTTCGCCTATTTTAGTTTTCTCCTTAGAGTCTCATTTTTATACTTTTTCTTCTTCTACTCTACACTCTCCTCCCGCATTTCCTTCTATTTTTAATTCACCTTTCCCTTGCCCTTCTCCTCCACCCTTTTCTTTTTGGCTTTTCCTTCTATTTCTTTTCCCTGTTCCCAATTCTCGTTCTCCTCTTCATTCTTTCTCATTATTCTCTAGTTTGATGTGAGCTCATGACGAATTTCTACGAAATCAAATGCTCAAGTCACTTTCACTTTTCTTCCTATTTTTTATTTTGTTTCTAATCTTTCCTCTTATCCTTCCATCTATTTCTCTTGCAATTTTTCCACCTACTCGCTCTCCTCTCACTCCATTCTCATCTACTTTCCTTTTTCTCCTACAGTTTCTTCATTTCTTTTCCAGATTCACCAAAGAAAACATTGGAAGCTCACATCAAGAAAGACGTCATCGACTATCCGTTCACTTTCTTTTAATCTGTCCCAGTCTCTTTCCACCCCATTCTTTCCCTTTTCTTTGCCCCTTCCTTTCCCCCTTTCATTCCCTCTTCCTTTTACCCTTTCTTCCCCCTCCTTCGAACCCCTATTCACCCTTCTCAAGGTATTACTCCTTTGTGAAAGTAGTTTTTATTCAATCCGCCATTATTAAAGACGCTGAGCCAGGAAGAAAATATTTGTCCATTCAGATCCTCATTCGTAGCGTAGAAAGACTTCATTCTTCCCCTCAAACTTATCCCTGTCTTTAGACTTACTAGCCCTTTGATTCTTCCTTGTTTCTTCCTCGATGTCCTTTTCTGTCCTTCTTCGTCTTATGTTATTCGATGTCTTCCATTTCACTTCTACCCACCTTTGCAATTTGGCAAACGAAACGTTTGGTTGGATTGTTGGTGAAACTTTGCTTTCAATACTAAAGAAATGTTTGGTGAAAAAGGAATGGAAGGGGGTAGAGAGAAGTAGGAATAAAAAAAGAGAAAGACATTGAGAGGAAGGATGAAGAAAGAGATTGATAAAGGAAGAGAAAGACGTATTTTTCATGTTGAGTGATTTCGCTGAGGATAGTAATAAAACAACATTGGAAGAGCTATCAATAAGAGGATCGGTACTGATATTGTGTCTAAAATTGAAGTCCCAAGCCCGCATTTATGAAGTTACCTTGAGGCTCCTTCAATTAACTCAAGGTGAACTTGAAAATGCTTCAGGAAAAGTGTTTCCAATGTCTCCTTCAAGATAAGGAAGCCTTCAGATTGACTCATTAATATAAATTTCAATGGGTGTAAAAGAGTAAATAATTATGAATTTACTTAACAGCTTCCTTGACTTAAGAAATACTTGAAAAATCTTTGCAAAAACTACTTATAAAGTCTCTTTCCCGATAAGAAGGCCTCAAGGTATGTCAATTAATTCAGGACTTAGTGTATTTTTAGGAGTAGAAGAGATTACAGACCTGTATTAATTATTTATGACCCTACTCTGCAGCTACCTCAACTCAAGGATAACTTAAAAAGGACTTTGAGACTTGAAGAAAGGACTTTTTAGGCCCCCTCCAGATAAGAATGCCTGAAGGTAGATTCATGAATACTGGACTTGGTATATTTCAATGGTAGAGGGGATTATAAGCCCATATTCATGAACTCAAAGGACTTTACAGGGACTTTTTCAAGGAAATAAAAAGGAAAGACTTTTCAAGGCTCCTTCCCGATAAGAAAGACTCAAGGTAAGTCGATTAATTTAGGCCTTATTTTATGGAGTATAAGAGATTAGAGACCCGTATTTATGATCCTACTCTACAGCTCCCTCAACTCAAGGACTACTTTTAAATGATTTGTTGAAGGGAATTCATAAGGCTCTTTTGAGACATGGAAACCTCAAAGTTGGTTTATAAATACGGGCTCAAACCTTAAGTACCTTATAAGGCCTACGTTGAGATGAAAATACGCCAGGATACATTTTAATATGAAAAAATTTAAAAATAATTGTTTTGTAGATTACGTCTTGGAGATTCAGTTACGGAGTATGATACAAGATAGTCAGATCAACAATTATACAATCTTATACACAAATTACCAAAATTACTACATCATTCAGTCAAGAATCATACAATCTTATACTCTCGTTACCATAATTACTACATCAATTAGTTGAGGTGAGGCTTGTAGAACTCTTGTATGCTATAAAAAGCTTTATCAACAAAATATTTTTTCCAATTGTTTTTTTTTTATATTTTGAAGACTTTGAAAACTGCGGTAGCTTGTTGTAGAGTTGCCTACCAATATAACTAGGTTTTTGTTTGAATAAGCTACTGTATCGGACTCACGAGTTGATCCCTAGGTTTTCGGTGCGGGAGCGGGCGGCGGCAGTAAGAAGTCAACTGCGCATGCTCTTTAGATGTATTCCAAATCTGAAAACTACGGCCACAGACAAACAAGTTTTCTGCGCTTCAACTAGCCTAGTTGTGTTGTAATGTTATTGCAACACACAGTAGCGGCGTGGTTAAGGAGAAGGGGAAGAACCTGCCAGGGATCAACTCGTGAGACTGATACAGTACTATTGTGGCTCACCAAGTGATGATAGAAAACATCGCCAGGATTACCAATACACAACAATCGTTTGAATGCACATTACCTCTGAGCTACTATGCACTTTGATGGTTCCTAGCTCAACTGTCAAAGAAGAAATCTATATGCCAAAGATGTCTTCTTTTATTCGAGCAACGGGATAAAGCAGGATTTATGAGACGTGTGTAGTCAACCATAGAGGAATCAACAAGAAGAGTCAAGGAGGGGTGACTTGGCGAATAAATACATCAGGGGATGAAGATGAAGGGGTAGAGGATGAGGAGCGATGGGGGAAGTGTGACAAGGATAGTTGACAGGAGAAAACAATGCGATGAAGAAACTGAAAGAGAGGATCCACTCTTAAATACACCCTGAAGAGTATACAACCCCTAGAATTTCATGTACACAGGATAGCGCCAGGGTAAACACCATTGTATAGTCTCACTCATCTACCCATCTCTCTCATATCTCATCTTTCTCTTTCCCTTGTTCTCTACCGTTTACTTATGTTCTCTCATTCTCCCTCTTGAAGGGGAATATAGGGGAAGAAAAAGGAATTGATGGGGAAAAGAAGATAAGTGAAGAAGAATAAGATGGGGAGAGTGGAGGAAAAAGGAAGAAAAATGTGTACGAAGAGAAGGAGACGAAGGAGATGAAGAAGAAGAAGGAAGAGAAGAAAGGAAGGAGGGGAAGAAGGAAGAAGAAAACGAGAAGAAAAAAGTGAAGGAGAAGAGGGAAAAGAAGAAGTTGAAGAAGAAGAAGAAGAAAGAGAAGAAAATGTAGAAGTAAAAAAAGGAAAAGGAGAAGAAGGCATAAGAACAAAAAAAAGAAAAAATACAAAAGATAAGAACGAGATGATGATGGAAAAGGAGAAATAGGGAGAGGAGAAAAAAGAGAAGGAGAAGATGAGAAAAAGAGTGGGACAAGGAGAAAATGATGAGGAAAAGAAAGGAGAAGAGAGAGACAAGGAGGAGAAGGAGGTTAAGAGGTGATCGACGGAGAAGACAGAGGGGGGGAAGAAAGTGGATAGAACAGGGGAAGAAAAACAAAACAAATAAGGAGGTGAAGGAAAAACAGAAAAATGAAGAAAAGAACAATGAGGAGAAAAAGGAGGATAAGTAAGAAGGAGAAGAAGAAGACAGAAGAAAATCGAAGAAGAAATAGAAGACAAGGATAAGAGCGAGAAAATGATGATTATGAAACAGAAGAAAATCATCGGAAGAGAAAAATTAGTAAAAACGATAAAAAGAGAAAAGAGAAAGACAAGTAGGAGGAAATGATGAGGTAAAGAAAGGGGAAGAGAGGGACAAGGAGGGAAGGGTGGTAATGAAGAGGAAAAGGAAGACAGCGGGAAAGCAGAGGAAAAAGATGACAGAGGAAAAGAAGAAACAAAGAAGACTGGGGAAGAAGGATAAGGAGGTAAAGGAGAAACAGAAGAATAGAGGAAAAAGAATGAGGACATGGAGAAGAAGGAGGATGAGAAGAAAAGCTAGAAGAAGGTGATGATGATAATGAAAAAGAAGGTGATGATTATAATGAGGAAGAACAAGAAGAAGAAGAAGAAGATGATGAGGATGATAATGAAGAACAAGAGGGAGAAGAGAAAGAAGAAGAAGAAGAAAATGGAGAAGAAATAGGTGTAGGTAACGGATGATAAGAGGTGGAAGGACGAAGAGGAGGATCAGAAAAAAAAGTGGAAGAATAGAGGGGGAGATCTTTTCCGCTCTTTCCCTTCACCATCACTCTGTCAGTTCAAAGAGGCCTCTCCAAGCAAAATGTTTCCTCTGCGAATAGGTTAGCGAAAGGGTTGTTCAGAAGGGTTATTGACTGTTGTCGATGACCAAAGATCAAATAGGGGTTGAAGTAAACTGCGCTGTTTCAAGGTTGAGTGGCTGTCTCCACCTTATTCCCCAGGATAAGACTAGAGAGGGTGTACTTAGGCAGAAATTATGGAGGCAACAAAGGTTGGAGCCAGAAAAGAGCAATTTCATCATGAAAGTGACATTTGGAAATCCATCAGAATAATAAGAAAAGTGAAAATTATAATGAAGTAAACTTGTGCAGCCATTAATTTTGATGGTTAGATTGGGAAAGATCTATCAAAATAGATTATATTAATACAGTAGTTTAAATAGTAGGAAAATTATCAAATCAATGTTTTCTTTAACCATTGTTACAGTGGTGTCCCAGTTGGTTGAAGCGCTTGTATGTGATTAGATAAGACTCTGACTGGCTTCGTTTCCTGTAATCAAGAGTTCGAATGTCGTACAGCCCTAGATATTTCTCATTCTCCACCTCATTATCCACGCACAAGTCTCAAGACTATGTACGTATCATCCGACAAAAAAAAGAAAATAAACCTGAATATTTAACATCAATCCTTTACAAAAAAAGTTGGTTGGAGCGCTTGTCTGTGATTAGATAAGGCTCTTGATAGCTCCGTTTCCTGCAATTATGAGTTCGAATGTCGTTCAGCCCTAGATATTTCTTATTCTTCACCTCATTATCCACGCACAAGTCTCAAAACTATGTATGTATCATCCGACAAAAAAAAAATAGTAAGAAAATAAACTCTAATATTTAACATCAATCCTTCACAAAAAAAAGTTGGTTGGAGCGCTTGTCTGTGATTAGATAAGACTCTAGCTGGCTTCGTTTCCTGCAATCATCAACTCGAATCTCATAAAGCAATGGAAGTTTCTTATCCTTCACCTCATTATCCACGCACAAGTCTCAAGAATATGTACGTATCATACGACGAAAACAGAATAAGAAGAAAAAAACTTTAATATTTCACATCCAACCTTGACATAAAATTCGCTCATTTTTCAGTGTAAAGTAATCGTTTCTTTCTATTTTAATTTTTCATTTTCATATCATATCCTTTATTTCTATTGTGATTCCTTCTTTTAATTTTTCATTTCCATGCTATTTTTTCTAATTTTCCTGTGAAATGTGCGTGATATAGTCTACTCTGATGTTTTCACCATACCCTTATTAATTAATCATGATTATTTCAATTCAATTGTGTAACAATAAATTCTCTTTTCCCACTCAACAAACGGAACACCTATATGTACATTTCCCCCCATTGTTGTAAAAACATTCTACCAAAGGTTAAGCTCTACCTTCGGACATGTTCCTGAAATTATACAGCTTCCTCAGGTTCGCCTTGGGGTTTGTAGAGTTTTTCTCTCCTTCTTCTTCTCTGTTTCTTTTTCTCCTGTTCCTTCTTTTTTTTCTTCTCCACTTGTCTTCTATTTCTTCCACTTCTCCTGCAACTCTCACTTTCCTTCTCCATCTTCTCTCTTTTCCAGCTGCAAACCCCACTAAAAGCCTACACAACAAATTTTGAATTGCAAAATACCCCGGTAAGTTTATGAATAAGCGGTCGTCAGGTACAATTCTCCATAGTAGGCAAGGGGATGTGAACTTTACCCCATCTGCTGAAATATATCCATATATATAAAAGATGTACCACAAATATATATATTTTTCCCAGCCGTTGAAATGCAACACAAAAATATATTCTCCCTTATTATAATCAATAACCACCTTTGCTCTTTGCACATCTTGGCTTTGTATTCTATTCCCACAGTGAATTTAGTCCCTGAGGATTCGCTTTCCTGAAATATTTTTTGATAGTATAAGCTAGAGATCTGTCTCCCCATATTTTAAGGTTCAATTTTGTATTACATTTTTTGTATTTATCCAAATTAATTAATGTGCCACAAGTGGATGGACAACTCAACATTATTCTACTCCTCAAGTAGAATTATCGATTCTGAGATATTTGACAGTCGATAAAATAAATATTGAAAACAGAACACGAGAATATCTAGTTTGTTTTTTATTGTTCTGAACGTCATTTTCCAAGAAAGGTTTGAATAAATAGTTCAAGAAAGTTCGAAGTTACTGACAATTGAACAAACTGACAAATTTACTTAAACAGAATTTATTAATTTCGAATTCCTTTAGGTGCTATTAGCTTATACTGAAGACTTCCGCAATGGCGGATATTGACAACAGTATTCAACAGCTGATGGAAATCGATGAATGCTACTGTACAAAAATATCAGTCACCACCGGGAATCGAACCACGGACCTCTCAATTGCCGGTCGGGCGCCTTAACCACTAGACCATATGGCCAAGTAAAAATGAGTGCTGCTGTGCAGAAGGGTCTCCATGGTCTAGTGGTTAAGGCGCCCGACCGGCAATTGGGAGGTCCGTGGTTCGATTCCCGGTGGTGACTGATATTTTTGTACAGTAGCATTCATCGATTTCCATCAGCTGTTGAATACTGTTGTCAATATCCGCCATTGCGGAAGTCTTCAGTATAAACTAATAGCACCTAAAGGAATTCGAAATTAATAAATTCTGTTTAAATAGTTCAAATTATGAATAAACATTGGTTCAAAGTCTCCAAACTTGAAATAAAATGGTATTGTTAATTACATCAATGGGAACTTTGATTGTTCAAGATAGATCAAATTTGCTCAAGTATATTGACTTTCTACAACAGTCAGAATTGGAAATTGGATATTCAAATATTGATTCAAATGAATAGTAATAATAATTTTAAGATCTTTCGGTACAACGTTTGATGATTCTCATGTTCATTAGATGAGAATAAGCGTCCCAAAACAATAGAATAAAACGGCTTGTCAACGCGTCCCTGAAATGAACATTGCATTTTTAGCATTTGTATGCTTTTGTTTCATAGGATTTATGCTTTTGAACTCTGGTAGGCACAACCTTCACAATTTAGTCTTTTCATAAAACTAATTTTTCCTTCTTTCTTTCAGTAACTTGACATATTTTTATCGTGGAAGTGGTTCGTTGAAAACGAAAAAACAAAATGAAATAATCATTCTTGAGTACGAGTTTTCATAATAATTTCTGTTCGGTTTTATCATCTAAACGTCCAGAGAGAAAAAAAAGTATTTATCCTTATATTTATTTTTCTTTATTGTTTCACCTCCAATCTCTATTCGAAAAAGAATGTGGAAGCAAAAAGGAAGGACAAATCGAGAGAGGGATAGATGATGAAGAAAGATATAAGGAGAGGAAAAGAAGACGATGAAGAAAGATATGAGAAGACCCTGATTCCAGAATCACAAATCTTTTTCAAGTCGTTATTAGTGATATTCAAAGTGATTTTCAGTGACTACAAGTGCTGAAAGTAGCTACTACCATAATATTAGCATATTAATTGAATACGCCGTTAGGGGAACAAGAGCCCAAGTGAGGCACCCTTGTTTTATTGGAACAGGGTATTGTTGATACTTGAAGTGTCTCAAAGTTCATTGCAACATTTATTGGCCTTTGCTGTGATTGAAACCCCTGGAAAGCAACAAAGGGATGTTGTAGCTTTCAAGGTTATTGTTGCTTTTCTATCCAACCTTTCGGTAGTTGATCAGTTGATGAACTTTCAAAATGGCGAATATAATTACAATGGTTCTTGTTGCACTTTCGCAATAAATTCGTTTTGGGAGAGGTGTGCTACTTTTTTAGGGTTGAAAAAGAGGACTCAACTCTTTGCTTCTAAATTTGTATCATTTTACATAATTTTTTGCAAATCAAATGCTGAGAATAATTGCTTTGACATGGAACTACAATATTTATAATTAGGTTAGCATAAGAAAATATATAAAAAATGTACCGAAATACTAACCAAAGAAGTTAAGTTTTTTTATTCATGAAGTCGTAATAGAAATCATTAGTGTGGAAAATAAAGGAGATATGTCACCCAAATTCTTCAATCGACACTAAAAAAGCTTTTTTGTATGTGTCTTTCATGGGAACAAGGACTTTTGTCTAGATGATATTCCACCCAAAGATTTTTTCTTGATTGATATGAAACCCCAACAAAATTCTGGATTCGCCCCTGCTACAAGTATCTACATGAGTTTTGAAGGCAACATGTTTGAAAAAGCTTCTTGTGTGATCCCTGGCCAGTTGTCCATAAGCAAATCAGTATTCTTAGAATGTATTCTTATTCTTTGTATTAGTATCCTTAGAAAAATGAATGAAATACGTCCTCAACAAACCATACCAAATTAAACTTAGTTTGATCAATAAAAAAATGACAAACTTCAGCACATTACTGTAAATAAATTTAAATGTGTGTGATATATAGTTGAAATATTCAAAAAATTCCCTTAATAATACAATCTGTTATTTTTTCCATTACGAAATAGTTTATGAGTAATCTTATAATTATCAAAACTAAAACTGTATTTCTATTTAAATTGAAAGTCAAAATTTAAATAGCAATACAGTCTCAATTTTGATATTAGATGAATAACAAACAAATATAACACATATTTATTTTATTTTATGTATTACTTTCCTCACCCTACTACCAAGTATTCAGGTATAATTTTCCAAAATATCATATGCATCCCAATTGTTATCTTAACGTTTCCAGGTCCTCTAAGTTTTGAAGTCTACTTTTTGGGTGGAAGTGTTTCTTCATGAAGTCATGGTGAAAATTACCGAACTAAAAAACTATTACACAGCCTATAAGCAATTCAAAATCAGTGGCACTAACTTTGAAATCACATGCGCCACTCATGTCAGCCATATGTGACCAAATTGAATCATCAGTTGTATCCAACGTGAAACACTAATGAGCTGCACCAGTCGTATTTGTTTGTATGGAGCGAAACATTTGCACTTTACTCCCGTCGCGTGATACATATTGATTCTGTATCCCTATTTTCACATCCTTCTTCCTCTTTCCCTGTCATCATATTCATCATTCCCTTTCATCATGTTCATTCTCCATCCTCCTTTCACTCCCTTTCATCATATTCATTCTCCATCCTTATTTGACTCCCTCTATCACCCTCTCGAGGACGAGGTGGTTGGAGCCCAGGCGTTGATTATGTGTGCTTTTCGGCGCACTGTAAACGATGAGCCTGAGTAGTTTGTGCAAATCTCGTCAAGCCGGATGTCAGCTGTAAAATCATGCATGCTGCTAAGCTGACTACGATTGTTTATGTTCTGCACAAACTTTGTTGGGTCTGGAAAATGTGTGACGAATGTTGTCACCAGGACAGTGGCTAGATCCTTATTGTTTGAGAACAAAATGGAAACTGGAAGTGCTTGTATTTTTGGTTATTGCAAAATCTTATGGAAGTTTTCACATGAGATTGAGATTGCGATTGTCATCAACTTCAATGATTGAACGTCATCAACTTCATATTGCTAGGACTCAGACATCGATGATTAACCCAAATTAACTAAATTAATAAAAATATAATGAAACAATAATTTTTGTTATAAATATTCATGTCCAATGCTGTTTAAATGAATAGTGTTCCAATTATAACATGAATTCCGTGGAATCCTTGATTGGCCTCTATTGACTCTATTGGCCGGTTGCACGAAAGCCAATTAAATTTAATCCCCGTAGAATGACGTCATTCTACGGAAATTAAACTTAATGATAAGAATTTAGTAGCACAAAGGACAATTACAAGCGATAACACCGATCAAGTTAACCGGCGTAAAAGAAATTTAACCGCTCGATCACCGATGATAAAATCTCACTAATGGCCGTTAAGTTACATTTTATAGGTTAAGTTTATTGTTCCAGAACACGGAACTGCAAATTAGGTCGTTGGTGTTGAAAACTGTTCAAAATGAATAAAATCTATTGATAATATAATAATATTGAGATAGTTGAATAATGATCCAAATAATTCACAATGGAATGATTCTAATTCATCTTTTTTCTTAACTTCAGAATCAGCTGTGATCAAATTACAGTGTAGCCAGATTGTACCCGGTCAGTTAACAAAAATTAACTAATGAGTGTTGGTGCAACAGAAATGAGCTCGTTACACTTATGACGGTTAGTTAACTGATATTAAACTTCTTATTCAATTGGCTTTCATGCAGCCGGCCGTATATTTATTATTTATCATTATTTTATTATTTATTATCATTTTATTTTTATAATTTTGCTCTAGTATGTGATCGGTTTGGAGCTGCCAAGCAGTAGTCTATTCTTAGTTTTCAATTCTGATATATTGTAAATTGATATAGAAGTCTTCTCTTCCTCCCAGTTATTTTTTTTATTTTTCTTCTTCTTATCTCAAACAGTACTAGCAAAAACTGAAAAATGCTCAATC
Organism: Conomelus anceps; assembly: GCA_948455865.1. Taxonomy (NCBI): domain Eukaryota; kingdom Metazoa; phylum Arthropoda; class Insecta; order Hemiptera; family Delphacidae; genus Conomelus; species Conomelus anceps. Next base: position 25,868,170 of record OX418227.1, on the reverse strand, counting down.
TACTTGTTCAATCCCACAAACTTATTCGGAGTCTGCTCATTTTTTGACTCATCCAATCCATTCTCTGACACATACTACCACATTCAATTAAACAGGATATTAATAAAGTTCTTACTCTTTGGCTTTCCAGGTTGTTTTATTTGACATTAACACAACATCAATTTAAAAATCATTCTAAAAAAGGAATCCGTCCATATTCTTTAAATCACTTTTCGAGAAAAAGCTACTCGAATTTATTTTCAATCTTTGAAACCAGATAAACGGCCACAGCAGAGGAATATAGAGATAAAAATTATAAAAATATTTTCATGGAATTGTTTTGTGTAGTATAATTTCAGTAAGAATATTTATATAATTATGATAGTTAGATAGATAGATATTCAAGCACCCATCGGCCTCCCATCATGGGTGTATCTGGATTTTTCCAATGTTAAATTCAAATTTATTATTTTCATTCAGGCTATTTTAATTTAGGAGTTCTATGATACTCTCTATATTCTTGGCTTGAATAGAATCCACAGTCCTCTAGCTCTCTCTTGAAGACCTCTTTAACGTTTTTGAGAGGAAGTCTCTTGAGCCTAGCCGGTAAAACTTCTGTTGAACTCCTGAATTTCCAACACCATTTGCATAGAGAGCAGTGCGATGAGTTTCATTTCTAAGTTCATCCCTATGTTTCAAACATAAATCATATGAATGACATGAATAAAATCTGAAGAAGTATTAGGCTCCCACAAGTCTCCCATATATAGTAAATGAACACTGTAAACATTTAATAGACTTCCTACCCGCGATCACTCTTTTTTATGGTTCAATCCCATGCAGCCTTCTCTTCAATCCATCACTTGGTACCAATTCAATTCACCATTCTCTTTCTCCCTCCCTTTCTCTTCCTTCTCTAACTCTAAATCCTTTCACACTCTTTATCTCCCTTACTTCTTTGACATTCCCTATCTCCCTTCCTCCTCTTACTCTCTTCATCACCCTCCCTTCTTCCACCCACAAGTGGACAAGAACTAGTGGACGCGTGTTATTTATCTGGAGCTGATGGATAGGTTTTTGTAGTCGAAGGCTAATGCAAAGTCGGTGTAAGGAGATCGGACACCAAAGGGTTGCTGTGAGTGGCCCCTATCCATTCAATTCTGTAGATAAATTGGCGCCCTTTCCACCAAATATACCACCACTGCTACCATTGGTTGCAATGTACAAGAGCTACGATAACCCCGAGATCTCCCTCAACCCTCATCACTTCCGTATTGGAATTTATTAGAAAAACTTCCTTAACTAGCTATTCAATTTTTTAATTTTAATTTAAAAAAATATAAATTTTCAGTTTTTATTTGAAAAACTATAAATTTCTATTTTTATATTAATAAATATAAATTTTTCCCATAATTTTCATTGAAAAAAATTATAAATTCTCAATTTTTATTTGAAAAAATATAAATTTGATTTGTAGAGGCTAAGAAAAAAGTGAGCAAGGTTAAAATTGCGCATTTCCAGCACAGAGCAGGTTTCATGGCTTTATGGCTTGTCACATTTTCAACAGTAGAGTTGCCTACTGTTTTTGAGTAATTTTCAGGTACTTTCACATTAAAATCCAAATCTAATTCTCATTTTCATTCCTAAAGACTGTTGAAAATGTGACTAATGTAGTTATTGAGACCAGTGCTGAAATCAATAAGTATAATATTGAGAACTATCTACTTTGATTACTTTTATAACGGAACTTCCCAACATCAACCAAGAATCTACTGATAAATGTGAGCTTTCGTTTGAGTTTGGGTATTAAGCAGAAAATGTGGCATGGTGGATAAGTTATTGAAATAAGAGTACTTTTTTCTTGATAGAATGCATCAACTCAATTTTAAATAATAAATGACAATGAGGTTCACTTATATTAATTATACTTTCTTGGTAGTGGTGAAGGTGATATTGTGAACAAGAATACAAATACTTGAAGTCAAGTTGATCAAGATTGATTATGGTTTAACAACCGAAACTAGTATCTCACTGTTTTCAATAAATGTGGCTTTGACAACTTAGTATTTTTATTCATGAAAAGGATTTGAATATCGCAATTTGCCCACTCTTGCGTAGTGCTCTTCAATCTAGACATCTAGACCAAACTAACAGGCTGTATTATTGTACTTTACTTCGTGCCTCATTCAAGTTTCCCCCAAAAAATCAAGTATTACTGGGCAAATGTCAGAATTTTGACACTTGTTTACTAATTGATAGAAAATAATGAAATATTTCAAGAGAAAATAAAATACAGTATGCCTCGCTGGACATGTTAAGAAAACAAAAAAGTTTTCAGGATCTCTGGAGTTTAAGATCCCTTTTTGAGCAAACTTCCCTTTTTTTATTTTTATATTCATGCAACAAGATAACAGTGATAACTTTCAACCTTGCTGAGGATATTCCACCCTCTAACATCAAAACAAGCATACTTTCTCCTCACTACCAAAATTTGGTTTCCATAAGAAAAGTTTTGTCGAATATGGGAGCACCTTGTAAGGTATTCTAAGTTTCTCTTCTTTCTGTTTCTTTCTTTTTCACTCTCTTTCTTCTCTGTTCCACTTCCACTCTCTTTCCTCCCTCTTTCTCTCTCACAATCTCTCACTTTCTTCCTTACTCTCTCAGTCTCTCTCTCTTCCTCTCTCTCACTGTAGCTTCCTCTCTCATACACCCGACTCTTCCTCCTTCCAAGATAAAAGTCTGTCAACTTTCTTTCAGTACCGTATCTTCGAACGATGTCATAGAACGCACCTTATGTTTCAATAACAGTTTATATTCAATAGCTAGCCAGATTTGCAGATGAAAGTATTGAGAAAAACATATTTTTCTAGAGCTGGGCATTTTTTCATAAAAATTTCCAAAAAACAGGAACTTCAATCCACAAGAAAAGACTTCTGTGGCATTTTCAGTATATACAAAAAAAAAAGAGGGCTTACTACAAAACATTGTTTGTAAATTGTTATGCAACATGCTCCAGTACTAGTTATTATCCTTGATTTGAAAATAAGAGTTGGATTTTTTCCTGAAAGTGTGGTTAAAGTTCTTCTATCTCTAGAGAAACGATGTTATTGAAAATGAACATTTAAAATTTATTGTGCCGTATCATGTTTATGTTATTGAAAGAAATTGACAAAGAATTAATTTTTTTCAAAAATCGATGCATTTTTCAAAAAAGTATGATTTTTTTCAAAAATTTTATGAACTTTTTCTAAAAATCGATGCATCTTTTTCCAAAAGCGATGCATTTTTTCCAATTAGAATGTATTGTGCCATATCACGGTTTTGTTATTAGAATAAATTGACAAAGAATGCTTTTTTTCAAAAATCGATGCATTTTTTTCAAAAGCTAATGCATTTTTTCAAAAACTAATGCATTTTTCAAATATTGATGCATTTTCTTTTTAATTTAAAATTTAATGTGTCGAACCACGTCTATGATATTGCAATAAATCAACAAAGAATGCATTTTTTTCAAAAATCGATGCATGTTTTTCAATTGAAATGTATTATGCCATATCACGTTTCTGTTATTAGAATCAATTAACAAAAATGCATTTTTTTCAAAAATTGATGCACTATTTTCAAAAATTTATGCATTTTTTTAAAAATCAATGTATTTTTTCAAATATTGATGCATTTTCTTTTTAATTTAAAATTTAATGTGTCGAACCACGTCTATGATATTGCAATAAATCAACAAAGAATGCATTTTTTTCAAAAATCTATGCATTTTTTTCAATTGAAATGTATTATGCCATATCACGTTTCTGTTATTAGAATAAATTAACAAAAATGCATTTTTTTTCAAAAATTGATGCACTATTTTCAAAAATTTATGCATTTTTTTAAAAATCAATGCATTTTTTCAAATATTGATGCATTTTTTTCAATTTAAAATTTATTGTGCCGTATCACTTCTATGATATTGGAGAAATTTTTCTTCAAAAATCATTGCATTTTTTTTCAAAATCAATGTATTTTTTCAACTGAAAATTTAACGTGCCGTACCACGTTTATCTTATTGGCAGAAATTAACAGAGAATGCATTTTTTTAAAAATCGAAGCATTTTTTTCAAAATCGATGCATTTTTTTCAATTTAAAATTTATTTGCAGTATCACGTTTATGTTATTGGGAAAATTAACAAAAAATGACAAACTGGTGGACAACTAAGAAGAGCAATGAGTGCGTTCGTCGTTGCCCAAGACAGCCTTGGGTACTTGGGTGATCTTGAATACGGTACTGAGAGAAAGTTGACATACTTTTATCTTGGAAGGAGGAGAAGCCAGGCTTATGAGAGAGGAAGCTACAGTTAAAGAGAGAAAGAGAGAGACTGAGTGAGTGAGAAAGAGTTAGTAAGAAAGACAGAGAGTGTGAGAGAGAAAGAGTGAGGAAGGTTAGCCTCATGGTTGCCTCAACTTCTGAGATGTCATTATTTTCATCAAAGCTTAACACTTGTAGATTTTTTTTGAGGATGGATCCCACATAGGTCTTAGACCTGTGCGTGGGTAATGAGTTGGATGATGGTGATTGATGAGTTGAACCTACAGTTTTAGGTGAGTTCCGAACCACCGGAAAGTGATTTCACAGCAGAGAACAGTGTCTTTTTGCTGGCCAATCTGATCGGTCACTGTTACAAACAGGTCCTATCGCAGCTTATCTCTATCTGATTGAACAGAATAACCTGCTACGGCTCGCGGCTATCACTTCAAGATTGACCTTCAGTTTGTTGTAGGAACAGAAAAATATCTAAAATGCTGCTGATTCAGGAGAACAATAATTGAATCCTGGAAACACCCTAAAACAATGGTGGCAATAAAAATCAGCAATGATTAGTCCTATTGAAACCTTAACACCCAGAAACTAAACTCAAAAATTCACTGCAAAGTACAAAACCTCACATTCGTATTCAAACTCATTCAATCATCACCACGTATTGTTGTAAACGGCCTGTAATTGATTATGGGGTGCTTATTGTGTGATAAGATGACATTTTTTGGTTCAATCTACCCGCCTAAATCAGGGGTGTACATTGTTTAGGGGTAGCGAATTGTTAGAGTCGCAACATTACAATGTCATTGTTTCAAGTGTCAAGAGCGACCATACATGGCGTGGCCCGACATGACTGCCTCCACTACACGGTTGTCGCTATCCCTATGTTTATCCCCTATCCCTATTTCCTCCCTTCTGTCTCCTATCCCTATCATTTATCATTGTCGAGGATTGGTGACCGCAAGAAACCTCATTAGTGCATCCGCTGGGTACTGTTGTAATAATGTTGAGAAGGCTGAGTGGGTGAGAGGGAGTTTTGTGGTGGGATGGATAAGGGAGAGACACGAATATTCAAAGAAGTAGAAGTAAACGAGGTAGATCAAAAGAAAAATGACAAAAATAACATCGTATTTATATAGGAAATTGATGTATTCAGTAGTATTAGTATTAAAAATATTAGTAGCAGTATTAAAAATATTAGTAGCAGTATTGAAAATATTAGTAGTATTAAAAATATTAGTTGCAGTATTAAAAATGTTGGTAGCAGTATTAAAAATATTGGGAGCAGTATTAAAAATGTTAGTAGCAGTATTAAAATATTAGTAACAGTATTAAAAATAGTGGTAGCAGTATTAAAAAAATTATAAGCAGTATTTCCTCATTCATTACAAACACATAATCGAGTAAAGAAACATCAGGCACAGCCCACTACTGCTCTCTTTACAAACTTTCAATTGGAAAATCAAAATTTCAGGTTATGACCAAGTTTAACTAAAAATTTCTCTTTGAATTACAATTACTGATTCTTTTTGAATATGAATTATTTTCAAATATGAATATCAATTTAGATGTTCACTTAAAAAACGAACCATTAAAACTGCTGAATAGTCCAAAGAAAGTGAATATGATTTTGAATTTTTTATTAGTATTATTGGAAGTATTAGTAGTGTTTGTAGAATTAGTAGTATTTGTTGTCTTAGTAGTGTTTGCAGTACTAGTAGTATTATTAGAATTAATAGTATTAGTAGTATCAATAGTATTAATAGTATTAGTAGTATTAGTAGAAGTATTAGTAATATTATTCAGAGTTATGAATGATTGGAAAAGTAATCAATAATGGATGGATAATAAATAAATTGACCACCAGTTTGAAAATATACACAAGAATTATAAGATTAATATGTACAACCGATCCCTAAGTGATAGATATTGGGAAAATTTATTACCGATTTCAGGTATATTTGCTGGCATCTTGAAAATATCTCCTCTGATGATTAGAGAATTGATATATTCTAGATTAGGAGTGATGGATAATTTGAAAAATAGACAAATTTCATAAATATGAAATTTTTCATAAATATATATATATAATAGATATATTTCATAAATATATGAATAAAATGGATAGATTGGCTGCCATCTTGAAAATATCCTCTGGAATGATAAAAAAATTGACATATTCTGTATGAAAGAGTGATGAATCTTGTGGAGAAATGATCGATAATAGAATAATAGGCGGCCATCTTGGAAATATTTCCTGGAAAGGTCAGAAAATTGATACTGTATATTCTGAATAAGTAAGTAATAGATGGTGAGACAAATCTTTGGTAATAAGAAAATAATTAATTTACTTATTTATAATAAATACTTAAAAATTACAAATAATAGAGGCTTACAGCAAATGCAAAAACAAACCTCATTGAATACATTAGATTGACTAAAAACAAACAAGTAAATCACAAAACAAAAATTTAAACGCTAAGCTAACAAAGAAATAAAGTCAATCTAATGCATACAATAAGAGAACGGCATGAAATAAAAGCATGAAGAAAAATAATCCTAAATATTAATTAACTTTAAACAGTGAAATACCAAAATAGCTAGAAAATCGCATGAAAACAGTATAAAGAAAAATAACCCTAAACATTTGTTAACTCTAAACAAAGAAATAATAGAATAGCTAGAAACAAAATAGAAGGAAAGTGAAGGAAAGAAGAAAACATAATTAATTTATGGTCTGCAAAACGATATTAACATCTAAAATTCCAGAGCTTGAAAACAATAGATGAATAACAAATAATTTATGAATAATATAGGTAGTTCGTAATATTATATAATATTATTAATCTATGATATATTGTATTAAGTTATAATAATATAATTTTCCTAACATATTTGATATAATTTGTAATTAATATGGGCACATTAGTTGAAATAATTATCTTTGATATTTGATATTTATTCATTATGTTTATTTATTATTTTTTTCATTTCATTGATTATGAATAATTTTGCTTTAAAAATGTGATTCTATGGTTTTGTAGTCACTAATTCATTTTGTAAGTTTGTACATGTGAATTTTTATTATTTTTTTCTCTTTCATTGTACAGTATTTTGATCAAGTGGAATAAAACATTCTATTCTATTCTTATTGTTATTCTCAAGAATATCTCTCGAAGCAATCGGTTTTTGAGGTGGTATGCTCCAGTTTCAGATCCACCGCCTAATAACAATGATAGAATGGCACGTAAAAATTGGATGATGAGAGAATTTCTGTATTTTTCTTCACCAAAGTACTTGGATATTGAATGAATAGGATGATAACAGAGGGGTGATTTCTAAAGAAAACCTCACGAAAATTCAAAGAAATCTACATGAATTTTTAAAACATTAATTTTATAGTTGAGCAGATTTTTGTAGGGCCCATTCCAGACCAATCATATAGCTCTAGCATGGACCTTCAATTATTGTCAAAGCTCAAAAGCATTCCCTACTATTTATAAAGAATACAAATTAGCTTCAAAAATAATCAACTAATATACAACAATATGGAGCTCAAAGCGAAGACAAGGAATATCGTGGAGCCAAGTAGTAACAGAACCCTTCAACAAGTACAGCTGTAATAAGCATGTAGGGTAGAAAGCAGCTCTCAGAAACTTTCCAGATTAGAGAAGTTGAAACGGTCAAAGAAATCGTAAGTTTTTCTGTGCAATATTGAAGCCTGGGAAAATATAATTATCCGATTTAAAGTAAGAACCCAAGCGAAAAGCGAACAGAAACAACGAGAGGAGAAGAAAAAGGAGCTGGAGAAAGAGAAAAGGCAACTGGGATGTATTAATTGAAAAAAAACGGAAAGAGTTTCGACATTGGAAGAGAAAAATGCTTTAGATATGAAATTGTACGCCCGGAACAGTATAATGATAAAAAGTAATGCAATCTATTGACGAAGCGTTTTTTGCAAAACTTGAGTAAAGGGTTGCTTTGTACAGACTGCACCCTTCTTTGATTGTCTCAAGTTTTAAAGGACAAAGTGGAAGTTTTTAATGTTATATTCAACTCTACAGCCGCTCACTTATATATCCTTCCATCCCCCACCCTCAATGCAACCCCCCCTCCATTCAAAAACAACCCTTGCACCATTTTTGTAAAACCTCCCTCCCCCCCACGACCACACCACACAGACGATCAAGGGAAAACTGAAACACACTTTGTTTGTTTTTCAGTTGGGTCTTTCAAGACCGATGTTCTTGAGGTTAGGCGGAAAGAAAATTGAGCAACAAAGAAAGAAAATTGAGCAAAAGAGAAAGGAAATTGGAAAATGAAGAAAGGAAACCCAATTAGTTTGAACCTGGTGCATGGTTGATATGAAAAAGCGGGTATACAATTTAATAAAGTTAGCATGTTTTTTTATGTACGCTTGCTTTTGTTGTATAAAGGTTAGGCTACTACTTGAGAGGCAAACATCTGCATTAGCTTCCTTCTACAAAATTTTATTATTTTGTAGAGTTTTCCAGCTTTAAGTGTACTTTGGTGTTTTTTCTTGCTTTTCCGCTTCTCCTAGCCTGATTCAATGTTAGTTATTTTTTAAAGTATTTTTTCGTATATTTTTTAGAGAAGAAACTTCAGTGAAAAAACTTCTGTAGTTCTATCACCAAAGAGACTTTAATCTGGTGCTCCATGTGAAGCAGTTTAATTTTTTAAATTCGAAAGTGCAAATGATTGTAAAGAAAAGAGTTTCACCTATTTGATGCTATTGTTGATCTTAGAGAATATTCTAGAATGAGCATTTGATTTTTGAATAAAATAATAATTGTGAAATAGATAAATCCGAAATTTTTAGTAAATTTTTTTCTGGGATTGGTTTCAACATTTTTACAAAACAAATACTGTGGAAGCTTTCCATAATAAATTTACATTACAATTATCGAGATATTTTCATCCAGACATTGTAATGATTCAATCAATACATTTGTATTGATTCATTACAATATTGTTTATGAGGTTCTTTGTGATTTATAATGGTTTACAATTCGTAATTATGGTATCAATTAACAAATATTTTTATCAATAGAATGAACAAAGTTCATAAGAAATAATGAGGAAAATTAAAGGTGACACCAGCAAGATTTGCTATGTAGGAAATCTTGTGAAACCTAGATTGGGGCCCCCAACTCTCGTGCTTGGACCACTCCTGTTTGAAACTTTGTTACTGCCAACCAAACTATTCAATTATTAAGATTGTATTTATCTTATACACAAAATCCAAAAAAAATAAGCAAAGCTATTTTCGAAATATGTCAAAAAAATATCATTATTTCAATAATAATTTCATAATTGTGTGAAATAAAGGAGTTGGAACAGAATGAAGTGAAGAGAGAAAAGCTGAAATTGCATAAAAAATGAAAAGCTGATGGGCAAACAAGAACATGTCAAAAATATATATCATCTTTACTCAGCGTCTTCCACTTTAGGAGTCTTACGCCTAATAATTATAATAATTTAATAACATCAATCAATTGAGAAAAGTTTTCAGGACCCATCCCTCAATGAATTAACGAGCACTCAGGATTACACTTGAAAGGTCAAATTTTTAAAAAATTGATTGGCAGAAAAAACCTGACGTTTTCTGCTCTAATATAACTTACCTGGTGGTTGAGAACCCACCTAGTACCAAAAGTCCACCATCCATAACACCATCCTATCATAATGAAAGTAGAAAATTTAGTATGTGAACAGAATGAAAGTGAAATATTAAACAGTTCAATTTATTGAGGACGAACAATTGGCATGACTATGATCAGTCATGCAAGAAGAGCATGAACTAGTGGATATATTGGAATTGTGACAGATTGGATCCCAATGAGTGGAATAAAGAGGGGAGGAAAACAAGATGATCGTAGATAAACGAAGTTGATGACGCTTTGGTAGCAAAAAATAGAGTGGGACAACCGACAGAGATGGAGAACTCAACTTAAAGAGGAAAGGGAGTGAAATACTGTGGAATCCTCACATATATAATACATCATTATTCAACCCATCTGCGAAAAAACCTCAGTCTCATGTGGGCTTCATCAGAAAGGAACAAATAAACTCAAAAATTCACTTTAACCAAGGTGTATCTTGTTATGATTGTTGGCATGTGAGTAATAATAATTAATGCCATCCTTGAACTGTATACACTTCCATATATATACAACCTATAATACATGTATATATCACACACACACGTATGCGCCAACACCTACCTACACTCATCTATAGATATACAATATTCACTGAAGTCTTGTTTGAGTTTATGCATGGCATACTGCTACAGGTTCTGATAGCGTTGATGATCAGCCTAACCTCGTAACTCAAAGGGTTATGCCACCCCGCCCTTGGAGGGCTTAGAACTGACAGAGGGTCAGCTGAAGGGCAAATTAGATAAAGGTGTGCAGAGCCCTAACCTGGCCGTGGCCCTGGACTGGCCCAGCAAGGCGTTTAGGCCACTCGCATATGGATGAGCAACCCATGTTAATTTTCCCCACTCGGCATTCGCACTTTGAGTTCACACCTAAAGCCCCCTCTGCTGCGTTTCACATTTTACCTTTACGAATCAACACCGTTTTTTCTTTGGCGCTCAAATACTCACTTCTGTCCAATTCCAACACGCCATGTTTCATTAAAGGGAGCGAAAATTGTTTTATATTTGCCTCAAGTTTTCGATTGAACCCCCCCCCCCCCAACCTTTTTTTGACGATTTTGAACGCGTTTTTGTTGAGTCATAGCAGTTAAATGGTATTTAATCGTGAATATTTAAACTCTCTTCCTTCTGTTGATGCACAAAATAATTCAACTTGTGTGTCAAACCTGGGTTTTGTACACTTTTTGGGTGAATCATACATCTTTGACAAAAAGATTTTTGATTTCTTCATTTTTTTCACCAAACATGCAAATTTCTGGACGGAATCGGTTCAAACACCTGCTCCTCCATCTTCTCCATCTTTTCCTACTCCCCCTTCTCCTCCTTCTACCCCTTCTGCCCCTTCTCCAACTTCTCCTTCTCCTCCTTTTCCTCCTTCTCCCCTTCTTCTCCTTCTCCTCCTTCTCCTCCTTCTCCTCCTTCTCCTCCTCCTTCTCCTCCTTTTCCTACTTCTCTTCTTTCTCCTCCTTCTTCTCCTCCTTCTCCTCCTTCTTCTCCTTCTTCTCCGTCTCGTCCTTCTCCTTCGTCTCGTCCTCCTCCTCCGTCTCCTCCGTCTCCTCCTGCTCCTCTTTCCCCTCCTTCTTTTTCTCCTCCTTCTTTTTCTCTTTCTTCTTCTCCTTCACCTTTTACTCCTTCCTCTTCTGCTTTCCTTATTCTTCTTGTTCCTTTTCTTACAAATTAGGCGATAATATTGACTTGTACATTAAGTGTTCTACAACATTAGGTGTCCTGAAATCAACATGAAGAATATTACAAATCTCATAAACATTAAGACTTCAAATCTCTCAACAATCCGCTTTGAATGAGAATGAACAGCTTCAAAAACAACGTAAAGGATGGAATGATTTTTTGGTAGAACAATGGCAATAAGATGGTAAATACAAAATAGCTATCTATGTATGTATATGTGTATTATATTATATACTTTTTAGTTTTTTATTTCTAACATGTATATTCAATTTTTCAATTCAATTTATTTATTGTCAACAATACATAATAAGACATTCATATATTCAAACAAAAATCACATCACTATAACATGTATATACAACATGTATATATAAGTTAAATTTCGGGGGAAAAACACTTTGGTGTTTTTAAAAACAATTTTTATTTTTTAATACTAGTTACAAATTATAGAGATCGAGTAAAAAGTACAATAATAATATAATTAATACTATCATGGAGATGTTCACTCTCCGCTAACGAGTCTCAGACTGACTACGAATGCTCCGGCGTGAGCCGAGGCATGAGAACTGTACAATTCCAAGAAATATGCAAGGTTCGCATAAAAATATATTGAATTCGTATTTTTCTAACATATAACTTATATGTATATGTAGATTTTTTTTTTGCAATAAATGAATTGAATTGAATGTATTAAGAACGTGAAGCGCGACTTTATCGTTCGAGCCAAAACATTTACTGCGCGACGCTAGCGGAGCGCAGTAATTTTGCGAGAGCGATAAAGAAGCTTCACGCGGTAATTGCATACAATATTTTTCCTGCAACTGCAGTTCTGGATTCCAACACAATAGAAGCTTGTAGTTTGTAACATCACAGACCGTGCACGGATTTGGTTAGCGTGCGCCATTGTTAAGGTTATGAGAAATTCACGGACTCCATGATCCACCAATTAAAAGACATCAAAATCAAAACAGAAGCGTAAAGAAAACAGCTGGCGAGCGTAATAGCTATTTGTGTAACTAGAGTGAAGAGCAGCGTTTTTCTGCATCGAGAGAAACAGTTTTTTTCACGAGCCGAAGGCGAGTGAAAAAAGTTTCTCGAGTGCAGAAACAATACTTTGCGCTCGAATAACACATCAAACTTTTCCTACAGTAATGTATAAAGTAATTTAAAGAGAACAAAACAGGACATACATAACCTCATAATTCCTCACATAACCTATCTTCGAATCAAATCGATTTCAACAACAACAACTACAACAACTATTAGGCAGCTGAAGCAGAGTAGCCAACCTATTTTTGAATGCAGAATAGTGAGCCTGTGTATTACATGCTCACTATTTTGTGTTGTTAGGTTGCAAATCTGGAGTGCGGAAAAGTACTTTCCCGCACTGGAATTTACTTTCCCGCACTGGTGCAGGAATAGACTATTCTTCGTGGTACAGTTGGTGCAAAAATAGGCACTTTTTCGGGTCACTGTAGGAAAAGTACTTAACCGCTCGCGGAGCAGTAAAGAGGTGTTTTACAATTAGTTTTCAGTACGTAAAGAACCACTTTACTAGTAATTGTAGGAAAAATATTTTTTTTTTACGAGAACACAGAAATATGATAGAATTGATCGATAGTCGTCTGGTTCTCTTTGGCGGAGGTGAGGATTGGAGATATTTTGAAAGTCTATGAACCCCATTAAAATGGGTTTCAGACCCTTCGATGTGAGTTGGAAACCCTCCGAACCGGGTTGGGACCCACCTTAAGTGGATTGGGAACCCTTTCAGCTGTGTTGGGAATCCTTGGATGTGGATTGGATGTCCCCGTTCTGGACCAGCCTCTACTTATCACTGTGCGAATGAATAGTTCGGGCTTTTGTTGGCAAATTGCTATGAAATGAAGACATATTGGCGCCGTGGGTTGTTTTTTATTGGCGCTCAATTTGTCGACCGAAGCTTTATGATGGGATAATCGAAGGTCCATCTCGATGGGAGAAACGGTGGGAGTGGAGGAAGTGGAAGAAGGAGATTAAGAAAAATATAGGAGAATTGAAGGGAAAAAAGAAAGAGAAATAGGTAGGAAGAGGAGAAGAAGGATAAGAAGAAGAAGAAGGTGAAGAAGAAGAAAAATTAATATAGAAGTGAAGGAAAGAAAAATAAGTCGGAATAGATCAAGGAGAATAAAAAGAAGAAGAAGAAGAAGAAGAAAAAGAAGAAAAAGAAAAAGATGAGGGGGAAGAAGAAGAAGAAGAGGGAGAAGAAGAAGAAGAAGAAGAAAAATAATAATAATAATAATAATAATAATAATATTAATAAAATAAGTAAAAGAAGACAAAAAGGAAAAGAACAACCAAAATAGAAACAAGGAAAAGAAGAATAAGGAAAAGAAGAAGAAGAAGAAGGGGAAGAAGAAGTAGAAGAAGAAGAAAAAGAAGAAGAAGAAGAGGAAGAAGATGGAAGAAGAAGAAGAAGTAGAATAATAATAATAATAATATTGATAATAAGAAGAAAAAAAAGGAAAAGAGCAACCAAAACAAAAACAAGAAAAAGGAAAAGAAGAATGAAAAAAAGAATAAGGGAAAGAAGAAGAAGGGGAAGAAGTAGAAGAAGAAGAAGAAAAAGAAGAAGAGGAAGAAGAATAAGAAGAAGAAGAAGAAGAAGAAGAAGAAGGAGAAGAAGAAAAAGAAGAAGAAGTAGTACTAGAAGATGAGAATACATTGGCAAGTTGGTCCTCTGTCGACTTGGAAGATCCCTTTTATAATTTAATTAAAAGCTGGAGCCGGCTGAGGATTTGAAAAGCAAGCAGACAGATGGCAACGTTCATAGGTAAGAGAGGATTGTTGAAATGAGGAGGAGGTGGTAAAGGAGGAGAAGGAGGAGGAGGAGAAGGAGGAGATGGAGGAGGAGGAGGAAGTGGTGAAGGAGAGGAGGAGGAAAGAGATCTGCTGAGTTTGGAAAATGTGGAAGGAGGGAAGATGAAGATGATGGTGATTATTAAATGGTGGGCGGGATGGTAGCAGAGCAAATGATGAAGAAGGGATGGGTAGACAGACATCCTGAGAGGTGACATCAGGAATAAGACATCCTACAGCCGTCTTCAATTGTCACAGAGTAGTGATTAAAGACCTGGAAGTTGAGAGACAGGGGGCTTAGAAACGGACTTGATTTCGAAGACACTGACTTTCCAAATTAGTGTTGGGTGCTTCTATAGTCCCAGAAGGGGTAGAGGAGTAGTTACGGGGGGAGGTAAGAGAAGGTACCCATTGTCTTATCTCGGCTGAATGATCGCAAGATCATCTCCTCTCATCTCGTGGCAAGAGGTTGAGGAATGACAAGGGAGTAATTGAGCCTTCGAGAGAGGAAAGTCTAGTTGGTGTGGGGGAATAATCCTGTGGGAGGGTTCATTGGAGAGGGAGGCTAGATCAGACAGTTATGATCCTTGTGAAGAGGGAAAATTGAATTTTGATTTTTAGGGGAGCACATGGTAGTTTAGGATGAGGTAAGTTTGGAAGTGGCATGGAATGGTTAAAATAGAGTTGAGTAAGTTGGGTGAGTTGAATGAATGGATTTCGGTGGTTCGGAACCCACCTAAACCTGTAGGTCCAACTCATCAATCAACATCATCTGATTTATTACCCACTCACAGGTCTCAGACCTATGTGGGCTTCATACTACAATAAAACATATTTTAAAACAAAAAAAGAAACCGACTTCAGTGAAATGATAAAATACTCACGTACTAAAAAGTTTAAAATAAAGTATTTACTTTAAACTGAGAAAATTTTAAATTTCATATAAGTAATCTTTTGAAGTCAGCGCCAAATATTTTATGAAGTTGATAAGAAATTCTATCTAATATCAAAACTAACACTGTATTTCAATTGAATATGTGATTTACACTCACTTTTAATGAAATACAGTGTCAGTTTTGATATTAGATTGTTCAATTATTTCGTCATGGAAACATCACAGAGTAATTCTGTTATAATTTTAAAGTTTATGGGAAATTTGGCGCCGACTTCAAAAGATTACTTGTATGAAATTTAAAGTTTTCTCAGTTTAAAGTAAATACTTTATTTTAAACTTTTTAGTACGTGAGTATTTTATCATTTCACTGAAGTCGGTTTCTTTTTTTGTTTAAAAATATGTTTTATTGTAAGCTTTTTAGTTGAAACTTTGAAAACATGAGAAATTTCTTAAAGCTCACATTATGAAATATTTATCAAATTAGCAAGCCAATAATTAATTCATAACATCCAAACTTAAGAACTAAAAATTCACTTATAAGAAAAGATAAACTAAGGAAAATTCTACAACGTTTTATTTAATGTGGAATATTGTATTTAGGAGAATTATAATAGTGAAAGGCTTCTTAAAAGTGAAATGGCTTTTGATTCATTTTGATGTGGTCTCTTTCAGAATATACCTACACTGAAATAGTAGGCTCATTATGTTACAAGTGTGGAAAATTGTGTTTACTGAAAATATGATAAGTAAACGCAGGAGATGAAGTTGAGTGCGGTATTATCATATGAGTATGGTAAACATCTTCCCGGACGAGTTATGTAAGATATTCTTCGTGATATTAGTCATATATTTTTTTTTTTATATAAAAAACATAAACTTTGAGCTAGTACAAAAGGATCATTAAACATAACCTCAAAATAGCCTATTATACGCACATGTATTTAATGGCGAATAAATAATCTCAATCCATCACAGCAGCGAAACTAAAAATACTTCTGAGATCAGCTGTTTTTCCAAATTCTCCAACTTATGATTGAAACTAAATAACCTTATTCCTATGACTCAATAACATCAACTAAATTATTTACAATTTTCATATGAACATTATGGACAGAAATATTATATTCTTCTTATTCTCGATTCAAATTAAGTTCTCGTGATTGGTCAAAACGGGACATTACAGGCTTGTTTCACACTTAACCAGCTTTGGGTAACCGATGTCGTTTACCCGGCATAATTGCATTGCATCATATGATTTCGAAAACCGTCTAGATGTAAAGCGCTCCATATGATACAATGATCAGCCTGGTAAACGACACCGGTTATCCGATTGGCGGTTACGGGTGAAACTATCCTATTCAAACTTGATAGAAATGAAGACATCGAAGAGTGCTCCTTTTTGTTTGATATTGGGCTAAGTATTGGGCCGATCCTTGCGAAACTTTACTTTGTTCACTTTACTTGTCGATCCATTGAGTTCAACTTGTCCTGCGACAGCTTGCTAGATTAAATGACAAAAAGCTACTTTTTACAGCTTACCATTGGCTCTTACTGTCCCATATTAGGTATGCTATCGTAGTATGGCGTAGTTCATCAAAACAAAACCTTGATATGGTGTTTAAGATCCAAAAGAAAGCGGTTGGGTGTATGGAAAGAGTAAATAGATTAGATTCATGTAGGCCGTTTTTCAAGAGACTTGGTCTCCCAACTGTATACCCTGCTTATATGTGTATGAAGCTACTTTATATGTAAAAAAGAGTGATATTAACCAAAATCTTGACGTACACGATTATAATACAAGAAGCCGAGAAGATTATCACTTGGTGAGTCACAATTGTAGCTTATTCAAACAAAAACCTAGTTATATTGGTAGGAAACTCTACAACTAGCTACCGCAGTTTTTAAAGAGTCTTGAAAATGTAGAAATATTAAAAAAACTGACAAAAAAAGTTGATAAAGCTTTTTATAGTGTACAAGAGTTCCTCTCAAATCAAATTTGAGCCTCACCGGAATTAATTAATATAGTAATTATGGTAACTAGTGTATAAGATAGTATAATCATTGTTAATCTGACATGTCTTATACTTCACAGCTGGGGTTTCCAAGACGTAATCTACAAAAAAAAACTTTGAGAACATTATTTTTTCACATTTTATTAACATTTAAGTTGACAGTGAATCATTTTCAACAATATTGAGAGTGCTTCCTTTCAGTATGACGATGCTCTTTGTACTTGGGTACTGATTCATACATAGAATATACACTTAATGGGTTTGCTCCAAATTTTAATCAAATCATGGAATTCTAAATAATTTTTTTTCATAAATTGATGAAAGAAATATCACTTCATGATCAGATGAGTATTCATACATTGAATAAAGACTAAAATAATTCTGAGAAACGATTCGGAACATACAAAACTTTCCGTCCTACAAAATTCCTACTGAAAAGGAAACTTGATACATAAAATAATGATATCAGATAACACAAACAGTGATTTAATGAGTGACAATTTTCCGAGTACAGGGAAAGCTTCAAGACGCTGATTATCAAGTTCTATCTCCAAAGAAGCACAACATTAAATTTATAAGTGCTGTTATATATCGAATATGCTCACATATATAGATATGCTCCTGTAATACTCCTCACGTAAGACTACATGAATATTCAAATCCATTTGATACACTTAGCTTGTATTTTGTAGCGCAGACTTTATTATCCAATTAGTTATTCAAGATCCAACCAGATTAGCACATTCTTAGTCGCACAGCATCAACTTCTCCATGTTTGTACTCATGAATTTGCAATGATATTCATTAGTTATTTTGTGCGAGTTTATTATTCTGAGGAAAGGTGGAGTTAGCTCCAATGTCTGTTTCTAGGAATCATATTTTTGATCCTTTGAAAACAGGAAACTGAACGGGAAACACGAGGTCTGCATCCTGTTGATACTGTATACTATATAATAAGTCTCTGTTAATATTTATTCCATTTCATTTTGATGCAATAAAAATAAAACATATTGCAAAGAAACAACAGGCTTTTCGCCCAAAGCTGTCTCTATTACTAGATATTAGATCTTTTATTTGTATGTTTGTTTTTTCTTTATTTGGCTGTACCTTGAATGAATTATGTGTTTGTTTTCTTACTGATTTGAGTTTGTGATTGTTTGTTTCGCTTTAGAAATAAAATTAAAACTTTTCTTGCTGGTAACTCCCAAAAAGAATTATCTCGGGAGTACCTAATTTCTCTTGTCTTAGAAGAGTTAAGTTTAGTTTGAATTGTACTTTATTTTTATAAGAGAAATAAAACATTTATATATTTATACGATGAATATTGGCTGATAACGCTTCTTTTTAGAAATGAAATGCATCCCTTCAGTATCTCCAGTAAAAGTGGTGAAAATCATATATTCAATTCAAATAAAGCGTCAGTTTTTATATTATACTATAATAAGTATTCTGTTTTTTTTATATATATATTTTGTTGCACTTCACGTTAAAGGCCTTTGATCGGTTGATACTAGACCCGCCCATTATTAATCAAGAATATCCAACTAATATGGAACAGCAATGATAAAAAATTAAAAAACAGGTGTCTTACCAACCTGATAATCATAAATACATTGAATATCCAACATATTGAATATCAATAGCTAAATCAAATTCAAGCAAACGAAAATCAACCAATTTATGTAATCAGATAGAGTAGGGATGTGTTTGTGCAAGTTAGTATTATGGATTTCACAAAAATGGCAACGGTTTGGAGCACGAACATTGGCACAAAGCTTCCTTCAACTCGATTCAGTACACCTCGAAGCCCGATTTTTGATTTTCCTTTCATAAGTTAGAAATTTGATGCTCGAATTTCACTTATTATGGACACTAATACTGTTTTAAAATGCACCTTGAGGCCCGACTTTAGATTTTCCTCTCATATTTAGAAAAGTGATGTTCAAATTTTACTTGTGGACAATAAATTTCACTATTTCAATAAAAATGTGTTTAAATGCAGGAAACTCCTAGTAAAACTGATACATCACTATGATGCAAAAAAGCTTCAAATCACAAGCCAAAGCAACACATTTGTTCCGTATTAATATTATTTGAGATCCTAATTTTCTTTTTGAATTTTTTTCACAGGATGAAGCCTACATAGGTCTGAGACCTGTGCGTGGGTGATAAATTGGATGATAGTGATTGATGAGTTGGACCTACAGCTTTAGGTAGGTTTCGAACCACCGGAAAGTGATTTTACATCAGAGAACAGAGTTTTTGCTGGACAATCCAATCGGTCACCCTTACAAAGATGGCCCAGGAGTTTCGTAGCTCATCTCTGAACAGATATTTGCTACGGCACTCGGCTATCATTTCCCCACCTGTTTTCAATTGTTACTAGCGTTGACGGTTGAAATCCATGATCTATATCACAATCATGTTTAATTTTAACATCCCGTTACAAAGCGCGGGTGAACCACTAGTAAAAAATACAGTCTTAGAAAAAATTCAGAAATTGACATCGACCTTTCTTCATTTTAGAAGAAGGTTGGTGGTGTTGAATTGGCTGACATAGATTTGATCATAGATATGAATGCGCTGATAGCCTAGTTTGAATGTTTGAATAATCGAATCCATTTCTGACAACTCTAATGAATAATAAGACTTGAAGTTGTCACAACCATATTTTTATTGATGACACTGATTCGACTGTTACACCATCATCAATTTCAAAGACACTGATCAGTTTGATTAAGATTGATAATGGTGTAACAACCGAAGCTAGTATCTGACTGTTTTCAATAAATGTGGCTGTGACAAATTCAAGTCTTATTATTCATTATGGATATTTTTTTTGGAGGATGAAGCCCACATAGGTCTGAGACCTGTGCGTGGGTAATAAATTTGATGATGGTGATTGATAAGTTGGACCTACAGTTTTAGGTGGGTTCCGAGTCACCGGGAAGTGATTTTACAGCAGAGAACAGTGGCAACTTCAAGTGTTATTATTCATTATGGCTTTCTTTTTTCTGGAGGATGAAGCCCACATAGGTCTGAGACCTGTGCGTGAGTAATAAATTGGATGATGGTGATTGATAAGTTGGACCTACATTTTAAATGGGTTCCGAGCCACCGGAAAGTGATTTTACAGCAGAGAACAGTGTCTTTATTGCTTTTTCCACAACATCACCTTCGCCACTACAAAAAAGTCTGATAACTTTCAATTATTCGTTAAGCTGTGCTGTACTGCGTGTTCCATTACTAAGGTGTGAGAAACTTTAAAATTTACTTCCTAGGAGAAGTGCAACATCTCCAAGACAGTTGAACAGCTTTTTAGCGGTTTCAAATAAAAGCTTCTGCCCAACCAAGCGCGACTCTATTGAGCAAACGTGCGTGGCTTTGAGATAGAAACAATCACTATTGAAATATATTGCTTTTTGCACTTCATTGCTACATGCTAAGAATTGAAATCTCGTGTCTTAAATACGTCACTAATCTCGAATCTTTTAGACTAAAAGAAAGACAGAAATAGAGCTTTTCTGAAAATGTCGATAATTCACATCTTCTTTCATGTAATTAACAATAAATTCAATGTAATTCAATATTGTATCATAATACATAGTAGCTACTTGATTCAGTCTAATCACTCTTTGATGCAATTTCATCAAAGAGTTTTTAGACTGAATCAAGTAGTTACTATGTATTATGATATAATATTGAATAACATTGAATTTATTGTTAATTACATGAGAGAACATGTAAATTATCGACATTTTTAGAAAAGCTCTATCTGTCTTCCATGAGAGGTGAGATATTTTTTCCAAGTATATAGATATAGATATAGATATAGATATAGATATAGATATAGATATAGATATAGATATAGATATAGATATAGATATAGATATAGATATAAATATACATATAGTTATAGTTATAGTATATAGTATATAGATATTGTATTACAAGTGGGTTTTTTCTATTACTTTGAATTATAGATTTTTCCCAAATGATTACAAACTAGAACAACCCTCCCTCCCCACCTAACTTTTTCAGTTAACACCACAGTTAACACCCCCCTCTCAAAAAAACTCTGGGTTCACCCCTGCTGTTTCAGGAGTGGAGTATTTTAGAATGGGTATGCTGACACGGAAGAAATAGTTTTCCAGTGCAAATTCCCTTAAAGGTTTCATCATTTTGCTGTTCTGAAGTTGGAATCTCCGCTTGACTTAACCGCTAGAGCTACGTCTATTGGCAGCCAGTCGGACGTAGGGACGTCTGTGCGTTTAATTAAAACGCTACTATATAACGCAATAGAAGCGACGAAAACGGCGATTATTACGTTTAAATTCCACCAATTAATATTCGATAAGCGTTCACGCTTCAAGGAACATTTGAAGGCTGTACTGGTAAGAGAGCCAGAAGTGAGGTCAAAGTGAGATGGAGAATTCAGATTCAGATGGCTTTATTCGTGTAAATTTACAATGTACATAAGTGATAAAAGTATTATTAATATTAGCAACTCTCAGATGCCATAGTTCAAGTGAACAGTTGAATAGTTTGAATAGAAAAGTTTATAGGAGGATGGAGAGAGAGACAACGAGGAAAGAGAAAATAGAGAGAAAATAAGTTATTGAAATAGAAAGAATGGAAAATAATGGATAGAGATAGAAAAATGTAGAAGGAGTAGAAATTTAAAATAGAATTAATGAGGGAGAAAACAATTAAATTCAAAAAAAGAGTGACAGATTTGTTCTTGAAGAGAAACAGAAGAATATATGACAAATAAGAGAGGGAAGAAAAAGATGGAATGATAGAGAAGGAAGATAGGATAAAGAAAATGGACATGAAAGTAGTAATTGAAGATGAAAGAGAAGAAAACATGAAATTAAAGAGAGGGTATGACAGAACATGGAATGAAATCACCTAGACTCACGGAAATATAGAAGATGATTCAAAATAGATACAAGACGATACATTTACACTGTTACAATTATGGCGGATATTGTACTATCACACTGTTTTGTATGTTTGATTACTAGAATTAATAACAAGTGCACTATCACACTGTTTTGTATATTTGATTACTGACATTAATAAGAATGATTACATAATAGATTAAATTGAATATCCAGGTGATGCATCACAGTGAGAAAGACAGAGAGTGAGATTCAGATTCAGATAGCTTTATTTGAGTAAAAGTACAATTTATATGACTACTGACTACCACCTCACAATGAATAACATCACCTAAATTCATGGAAGATAGATGAAAAAATATACAAGACTATACGTTACTATTACACTGTTTTGTAAGTTTGATTACTGACATTGATGAGAATTTTTGCATAATAAATGAATTGTAATATCTAGGTGATGGATTTACACAGAAGGGCGGAGTTAGGGCAAAGAAGCCTTATCTTACACTCAGCCTACCATTGAACTCTACTAGAATTAGTTGAATAAAAGAATATATTTTAGTAAGATATTTCACAAAATACAATGAAAGTGAATGAGTTAATAGTTAAAATTGATTATTGAACTTGATATGATTCAGAGAATGAGAGTGAGAGTAAGAGAGAATGGATAGAGAGACAAAGAGAGAGAAGGAGTGACATTACACAAGAGATGAAAAACAAGAGAGAAAAAGTGAGGGAATCAAAGGGGATGGAGAGATAAGGAGGGAAAAATAATGATTGAGAAAGAGAGTAGACAAAACGAAAGTTCAATAGGCTCCCTCTTGATTTTGAAGAAGTGGCTGCTCCGAAGCTGACTGGAATTATCGTAGCAAAGCGAACGTTTTAATTAATTTACCGGCCTTCATGTATTATTCGCCTCCAGTTAAACTTTAGTTGCACAAATTCTCTGAATTGTCGGCCTGCTCCGCTTGCTCTGCTATGCTATGCTGTGCTGCGCTGTGCTCATAGTCTGCTACTAAACTAATTGTTCAATTTATGAACAATGAACAGCCGCTCTGAGCACTCTTCATTGCACACAGAACACGTTTGTTGTCTGAGTTGGAATTATTTTGCTTTCCGATAATTTTAATTGAATTATTGGCCTTTTGCTGAAGCTGGCTTTGTTAGGTTGGTTTGCGCCTGGCTACTTCTCAAAATGCTTCAACATTAATAGTTGTTTTAAATTACGGCTTAGAACGTCCAGCTGTTACTCAAATAAGAGCAGGCTGCCCGATTCAATTGAATCAGGACGACTAGAACATGGCATGAACTACTTAAAAATTTATCAAAGTAGTAGCTATTTTTCCTCATTTTTCCTACTTCTTTTTCAATAATCCTATATTTATTGAAAGTATAAAAATGAGAATTTGCAGTATGCTACATTGGTTTTTTTATAATTATAGAGCTACCTTCAGGATAGAACTCAATATTTAACAATCACTGGTGACACAAGCACCTCCAAACTGACATCCTATGGTCTACCTCAAGGGACTGTTCTTTCTCCGATCCTTTTCCGACTTTCCGACTTTAATTGAGAACTAACTAAATCTTTAAGAATATTATTTGCAGATGACACAGCGGTAATTTTCTCAGGTATTCACAGCTGTTTCTCATTATGTGCCCAAGAAATTCCAGCTTTCTGCTCTTCACTGTGTTTAACACCTCTACCTTTTATCAATAACCTACAACATTTGCTCATTTGAAAATTTGTCTACTCATGAAATTCTTAAGATTTTCCTATAGAGCCACATTTTTAAGGTCTCTAGTTTTTTTTGGAGTTGCCTCAGTTGAAGATTAGTGTCCATGGCTTTGCTCCATAGAATTGTATGGAGAAATGTAATAAGATAATAGTGGAGATATGTCTGTGGATTGTTCAGACATTGTAGTGTTCCTATAGTTCGAGGCTCCGTTGAATCCAAGCTAACAAATGGGAATTTTTCAAGTAAAAATTCAGAGCCAAAATCAATTTTCAAAGTAGAAATTATCTCTGTTAGTAATATTTCTCCCTGAGATTTGATCAATTTAAAATCTTTTGATCTCTGTAAGTAATATTTCAATGAACCTTTCCATTTATATGTGCAGAAATTGAAGCAATTTAGGAAAATTAAGCACATAAAATTAAAAATACAAGCAACCAAATGAGAATTTTGTAAGAATGGAATCTCTTGATCCTTGTTAGTGATATTCCAATGATTCTTTCCATTTATATACTTAATAATATAATAATTATTTTATTAGTTAGACTAGTAATTCTTATTTTGCAATTTGAAACCTTATATTTCGTAATTCGTGCTTTTTGTGGTTCATTGTACGTCTTGTCCCATTCAACTTGGATTTCTGGGACACTATTGTGAATTCCATCCACAAAAATTAATGTATCTCCAATTCTTCTACAAGAGTTAACCAAGCATATTATTTTCTATGCAGATGCACTCTATGTACCTTTTTTCATTTTCTAATATCAATAATCTAAGATTAATCTGGAGTATTTCTCATGCAGAAGCACCCTTCGTATCGTATTTCCTTTTCCAACATATAAGATAGTATAATTGTTAATCTGACCTGTCTTATACTCCTTAACTGGAGTTTCCAAGACGTAATCTACAAAAAAAAACTTCCATTGAGAATTAGATGGCGCGACACCATTGTTCATGAAAATCGATTGATTTATTCAGCAATATCTTGCTGCTCCCAACTTTCTTTAACAGGAGAGTAGTTGTCGTCAAGGAAGACTTGAAATGAGTTTGCTTACCATTACCATTTTCTACCATTGAAATGAGAAGGGAGGAGTGGAAAAGAAGGGAAAAAGGGTAATAATCTGACATTTATCAAGTATTTCCCGTGCAGATGCACTCTCCGTATCTTTCTTTCTCTTTTAAAATAATCTCACATTAATCTGGAGCATTCCTCCCAAATGCATTCTTTGTTGAACTCGAAAAGTTCGAATCCAGGATGGAGCTCATCACTGCACACCATGAGCGTCTGGAATCAAGCGTCGTCTACGCTGTTTAGCATTAGGAGCGGCTTTAGTCTGAATAAATACCGGGAGCCCACGAAGGGGAGACACTTTTCAAACAAATATAATTCTGCCTGGCCAGCTCTCACCGTAGAAATTTGCCTAATGCTGGGGAGACAGTCTACAGAGAGGCTTCAACGTTATTCATACAACTTCGAACTTTTCAATTTTGAGACCTTATTGGTGGGTGCTGATGTATGCATTTCAAAAGGATTGATGTCGTTTCAACGAATATATTACATGATTAGAAAGTTCGGAGTGGAAATGGGACATTTCATCACAATTTGAGCTGGATTTGGAAGGTACATACAAGTAGATTTAAAAAATAGTTTCCATGATTTTTTCAGCTTATGTATACTATAAACTGGGTGATCTCATTTACCTGTATTGGAGAGTTTGAGATGCTGACGCTAATTCTATTGTAACCACTCTATGCCTCCCCTTGCTCTTAGGACAGGATGTTGTAGAGCAGCTTGAGACTCATAGAGTAGTTGGGTTTGATCAGTATGATTTTTAACGTAGTTTTGCTTAAACTCTTCATGAAACACAATTGATGTAGCCTTTTTTTTTATCTGAGATGAACCAAACTTAAAATTATTTATTCACGTCAAATAATTTGATCAATGGGGTTTATTTGACTTTTTAAATTGGGGGATTAACAGGAGTCATATTAGCAAATTTATCAAAATCAGTAAAAATAAAGGTAAAGATCTAAATAAAGTATTAAAAATATGTATCTGAGATGAACTAAACTTTAAATTATTTATTCATCTCAAATAATCTGATCAATTGGGTTTATTTTACTTTTATTTTACAATTAGGTGATTAACAAGAGTTATATTAACAAATTCATCAAAATCTTCCAAACTCAAAATCAGTAAAAATAAAGGTAACGATCGAAATAGAGTAATGAAAAAACTATAATCTAGAAAAAACACCTTTAGGCTGATAACCCCAACCATTAATTGATAAAAACAGGCAATTCACTCAAAATATAAATAAAATATAAAAATATTCAGATACCTCAAGCAACAATAAGGCGAATTATCTACCTACCAACAAATTTCAATACATAAGTTCTCAAAATTCAAAATTTTTTCAAATTTATTTCCTATATGTTATACATAACAGAAATCAACATGAAATAAAACATAAAACTCGAGTATAACAATTTAAGGAAAATAACCTGCAAAGGCCAAGCCTGAGCGCAGGTAATCTAAAATTAATTCTATTAAACAACAAGCCCCTGTTCTATTATAGTCTCCAGCATCCGTCTCACTCTCCTGATCCCTGGCGAACTTCAGCAAGTCGCATTGGCGCAGAATAAAACATGTTTGTACACTTTGAAAATGTTCATTCATTGAGCTGCCAGCAGCTGAAACGTTTGCAAACTAACATGTCCTCCTCAGAGATTTGCAGCCGCTCAGATTGGAATTGGGAACCGGAGGAATAAAGTGAGATTTCCAAGTACGAACAATCTTATTACTTCCTGCCATTTCCTCCCCTCACCTATTTGCCATTACCCCTCCCACCCTTCCGCCATTTTCCCACCCCCATCCATCCTAAAAACTACCCTATTCACATCCAACGCTTATTGTACCGCTCACTTAACTCAACTTTGCTTCTCTGAATCATCTCCTGAAGGATTCTTGTTGGCGTTTTCTTCCCATTTTTCCATCCACTCACTCTCTCCACTCACTCTCTCTCTTTTCCTAGTTCTTTTCTTCTTCCCCTCATCTTCTTCCCCTACTGCTGCTCTATCGTCTCTCTTTTCGGCACTTTTCTCATTCAACATGAAGTTTTCTTCTCTTTATCATTTCTTAAAGTCTGCTATTTCGCCATTCGCTCTTTCTCTCTACCTGATTATCTCTACTCTCTTTTCTTTCTCCACTTTCTCTCTCCTTCTTCTTTCCCTTCTAGGGAAACCTTATTTCCCTTCTGACCCTCCAAGTGTAAGAGAGGGCCGACTGCGCCCTAACTTCGCCCTCCTAGCCAAAAATTGAAGACAGTCATTCTATTCTATTCTATTCTATTCTTCTCTCTACATTCTCTTTTTCACTCTTGTCTTCCTCTTTTTGAATCTTCTCCATTATTGTCTCTTGCTTCATTTTCTTCCTCTACTTTCTTTCTCCACCTTCTCCTCTCTAGATTTTTCTTTCACTTTTGTCTTCCTCTTAACGAATCTTCTCCATTCATTTCTTGCTTCATTTCTTCCTCCAATTTCTTTCTCCTTTTTCTTTACCATCTCCTCCCTACTTCTATCTTTTTAACTTTCATCTTCCTCTTTCTGAACCTTCTCCGTTTGTTCATTGCTTTCTTATCATCTTTATTCCATTTACTATTTTTTCCAATACTTCTGTTTCCTTCAACCTATTCTTTTCATTTCTTTCCTCACCTCTTCTGCGTCTCACGTTTCTACCAAATTGCTTTTTTATCATTCTCATTTTTATCACCACTCTCTATCCCTCTCTCTCTCTCGTCCTTCTCTCTCTCGTCCTTCTCTCTCTCGTCCCTCTTCTCTCATTCTCTCGTCCTTTTTCTCTCTCATCCCTCTTTTCCCTCTTGTCCCTCTCCAACATCATATCATCTCTATCAAGTCGCATTCTTCATTTCTTTCTCTACCCACACTCGTTTCTCTTACTTTTTCACCTGTTTCTTCCATCAATCTTCCATTCTTTCTTTTTTTTCTTCTTTCTTCTATTCTTCTTTCTAAGTTCCTACCCACAACTCTTCCTTGTTGATGTAGTATCTCTCCTTTTCCATTGTCCTTTCCCATTTCAACTCTCCTAATCCATCTCTTCATCTTCCCATTTACACCTGTTTCTCTTCTCTTTCACCCCTCCATCTTCCCTCTTCCTTTCATCACTTTTCCTCTTTTCCCTTTTCAACATCTTGTTTTCTTATTAGTTTCTTCATCAACGATCATTTATTCTCTTCTTTTAAAGTTTTTCCTCTCCATATTCTTTCTCTTTCATCATTTCACACTGTTTGTTGATCCTTCCTTAAACATCTCATTTTTGGCCCTTTCTCACTTTTTCCTTCCTACTTCTCTCTGATACATTCTCTGCATCCTATTTTGAAATTAATAAGAATATCTCTATCCAAGTCCAATTACTGACATTTTTACTTCCTCCTTCCTTCCTCCTCTTACACTATCTCTTTATCCCCTTCACTCTCTCTCCCCGCTTTCTCCCCGCTCTTTCCACGCTCCCTCCCCGCTCTTTTCACGCTCCCTCCCCGCTCTCTCCCCGCTCTCTTCCCGCTCTCTCCCCGCTCTCTCCCGCTCTCTCCCCGCTCACTCCCCGCTCTCTCCCCGCTCTCTCCCGCTCTCTCCCCGCTTTCTCCCCGCTCTCTCCCCGCTCTCTCCCCGTTCTTTCCCCGCTCTCTCCTCACTCTCTATCTGTCTTAATCTCTCTCTAGCACTCTTATTCCTTTATTCTCTCTCTGTCGCTCTTTCTCTCTCACTCTTTCACACTCTTCACACTCTCACCCCTCTCTGTCTCTCTCACTCTCTTTCCCTTGCTTCTATTCACACTCCCTCTCCTTATTCAGCTCTACACTTTACAAAGCAAATAAGTTGTCGCACAAAATACATCTATTATTGTACTTCTGGCAAGGGGGCGAACTTTCAAATAGCAAGTCTGTCCTCCTTACCGATCAAGAATCCTCATCATACCAAGAACCTAGTCGACTTAATACTTGTAGTTCCTCCTCTCTCACTTCTTCCTCTTCTTCCCTCTTTTCCCATTCATCTTCTCCTCTTCCTTCATCTTCTTCTTATTTTTCTCCTCTTTCTCTCCCCGATGAGAAACTCTGATAGAACATTACTAGTGTACCGTACTACTCCCAGACCCAATTCCTATTGCAGATTCTCATTTCAAAGTTTCAAATTCAACCTCTTACAATTCACTTCCCCCACTCCTTACCTCTCCCCACCATTTCCTGAAATCTTCCCCGTGAACTCAAAAGTCACTCAAAAAACTTCTCCTTTTCCCCACCTCTCATCCTGAGATCCACTCCCTGCAATTTGCCGAGCGTTAAACTAGTGTACACCCCATTTTCTTTCTCGTTTTTTGTGTTGCTGTACATCAACTTTAGCAACCTTTCTCATTTATTTACTTCATCAGATTTGCTCTTTTGTTCTTCCTCGTGAATCGTGAAATAGCTTTTGTTCCCATGAGGTGAAGAAGAAATAAATAGACTGACGTTTTCATTATTCTTGTTGTTATTTTTGAAAGTTTAGATTGTTTTTGAGGGAGACAGATTTTTGTGGAATTTTGTCGTTTGTAATTCGAGTAATTCTCCTGGACTATTCTCTTTGTTTTCTACTCGTAGTTCACCCGTGCTTTGCAACGGATTATTTAAATTAAACATTTTATGTGGGTTTCAACCGCCAATACGCACATAGTTCCAAAAAAAATTAGGAGCTGCAATAATACGGAACACAAAATGTGTTGCTTTGCTTGTGATTTAAAGCTGTTTTGCATCATAGTGACGTATCATGTATCAGCTGTTCGTAACGGTGACCGATTAGATTGGCCAGCAAAAAAGACAATGTTCTCTGCTGAAAATCACTTCCCGGTGGTTCGGAACCCACCTAAAACTGTAGGTCCAACTCATCAATCACCATCATCCAACTCATTACCCACGCACAGGTCTCAGACCCATGTGGGCTTCATCCTCAAAAAAAAAAGCTGTTCTATGAGGTTCCTGCATCATAACACATTTTAAAACAGTAATAGTGCCCAAAAGTGGAATTTGGACATTCATTTTAAAAATGTTTGAAAAAAATTGGCCTTTGAGGTGCACTGAATCGAGTTTAAGGCCAAATTTAATGTTCCAAATCGTTGCCATTTTTGTGAAATCCGTGAGACTGACATGCACAGACACACACACACACACACTAAACACTTGCTCTCTAAATAGATGTCAACTGTCCCATTCTCTTGAATTGGAAATAAGACGATAGTATTAAAAAAGATATGATTTTATTTCGTTAGAGATATCTTCCAATACTTGTTCTTATTCCTCAGTGAAAAAGCCTCGTGTAAGAGGATATTCTGTCGACCCAATTACGATATATTTTTTGCCAATTTATTTTGTAGCTTTCTTGTCCCAAGAGATATCTACTGGTCCAGTTCGAGATATGGACATAGTTGAGACTTATAAAGAGGACTATATATATATTTGGTAGAAGAGTGTGGTATGATTTTATCATAAAATATTGCTCCCGATATAATTTCGATATAAATTTAGTTGAAAGGGAGTGTGACTACAACCATCATTTACGATAACAATTGATATATTAACAACATACAAAATGAACTATATTGACAAAAATATTGACTTATTGACAACAATATTGATTTATTGACAATATTATTGAGAATTTGTGTTGTTGCGTACAGGCTCCAACTATATAGACTTCTATGACATTCAATTCCAATGAATATCCATAATTTTTTTGGGCACTATAATAATTACAATCTTGTTAAAGATCTTTGACTTTTGTATTGAGTTTCCTCTATATTAATTTAAATAATTGTTCCCAATGATTTTCGATTTCTTGAATCCCGAATCCATGAGTCTACTTGTTCACATCTACTCAAATCTTTCTTTTCTAGGATGAAGCCCACATAGGTCTGAGGCATGTGCGAGGTTGATGAATTGGATGGTGGTGATTTGATGAGTCTGACCTACCGTTTTAGGTGGGTTCCGAACCACCGGAAAGTGATTTTACAGCAGACAACAGAGTCTTTTTGCTGACCAATCCAATCGTTCACCCTTACAAAGAGGGTCCAGTGGTTCGTAGTTTGTTTATCTCTATCTGATTGAACAGAAACCTGCTACGGTACACAACTATCACTTTCATCCATTAATAGCTATCACTTCGATTTAAAAATTAATTACTCGGGACTTTGTTATCAATTTATAATAATTTTTTTCATCTAGGCAGGAATTTAAGATTTATAATCATTGAAATCTTGATATAGAGAGAGGGTTCATTCACTCATTCAAAACCAAGAAATGCCTCAATAATTATTGATTATCGATTATAATAGTAATAATAATAATAATAATAATAATAATAATAATAATAAAAAGGAGAATAAACCCAAGAAATGAAATACTGCATCACGAATCATAGATTGCTTAGCGTCTTCCTCTTCGGGAGTTCTATCGCCAATAATAATAATAATAATAATTGATTATCGACCATAATAATCATGCTTATCGATTATAATAATAATGACTATCGATTATTCAAATTATCAAAACAACTTGTTCTACAGATATGGCCTCTTCAGAAAATCTTACAGCAAATACAAAAAGAAGAAACTTTAACAATTTCATTTCTAATGTAAAAGAAACACAAATCCCAAACTACATTCGAAATTTTACAACTTTTGAAGCTATAAAATTCAGATGAGAAAAGTTCTTCTCATAGACAACGAAGCGACATTTGATAACTCAATAGCGATATTTATATTCTATCCCCCAAGACCAGAGGACCAATCTAAGTCATGCGCATTTTATTCTCGGGAAAGAAAATTCACAGAAGTTGGAAAAGTTTTCAATTTTCTTCCACAGCGCGGCAGTTTTCTTACAAGGCACTTTCAGACTGGAAAATGGAATAATTTCTCTCATACATATAAATTGTTCTTTGGCATACTATTCTCTATTCCCATCTCGATTTTAATATAATCATCTTCTTTGGCAAAGAAATTGTGAGTTGTGGACTGAGAACTATCAGCACTGGAAAGTCTCCTTCAAAAATCAATATTTGAGAAAGTTCATTATCTAATATAGTTTAATTTATAACCTGTATTATTTATTTCAATGAATTATACTCGTTTTGAATTAACACATGACGAGTTATATCTCTCATCTCTTAACAGGGGGGGGGGGGGGTTTCGGAGCCCATCTAAAACTGTTCATTCAAGTTCAGCAGATTTTCTTTTAACACAGAGAGTTGGAACTATCCATAGGGGTAAATGTAAAACGCGATAAAATTCAATTAATCTGTCTTATTCTAGAATGTTCACTTGAGAAGAAATTTAGAAAGCCTAACAAAACCTATATTTCGGTAAATGGAATGCACTCAATTTTGCTATTATAGTTTTGAAGCAATGCAATATATTAAATTCTTGGATTTCTTGTTCATTAACGATTTGCGTTGGTTATATTAAATTATTATTGTAAATTCAACGACTTGCAATCAATTTGTTAAACTCTCAATTGACATTTGTCAAATTGACTGTAAGTCGTCGAATTTACAAAAATAAGGCAATATACTATTTACTAATATGAGCTAATATAACAACTGTTTGTAGAGAAGCAACAAGATTCTACCTCAATACTTCTAAAAACATTTTTTTACAAGAGTCCAAATATTTGTAAATTATTTTTACGTTGTCATTTGGAGAACTTGAATCTTCTAAAAAACACTATTTCCATATTCAATTCGAATAAGAGATTTTCATTAATTTCGTATTATTTTCTGCAGTCATTACTGAACATTTGAGAATTGAGACATAATTAATTTATTATCATATTAATCAAAATAAGTTATCAGATTTGACATTTTGAATCTTATCTCTTCCATCACAAGATACATTATTTTTCACCATTATGTCTCATTTTGGCATGAGGTGAATTTAGTTTTGAAACTATACATAAAAGGCTACATCAATTGTTTTGCTTTATGAACGTTTCTGACAAATTATTACTTAGTCACAAGAAGTAGCTCAGAGGTGTGCTAGATAGTAAAACACACACCTGCGCAGTCTGACCCAAATTAAAGTTGGGTAAGTAAATTTGCTTCGGTAGGCTTGGCATACAACTCTCTTAGCTGGGTGAGGGAAGAGATCGTAGCCTACCTCACTCCTTCTTTGCGTAGTATGCTATTTGTACCAAAATATAATGTTGAGGTTTCAAGCATCACCCGCAGACGAGTTCGGCTATGGTACTGTACATACATTTCAAATCAAATCAAATGTTATCCCTTCCTTAAAAATAGCATACAGCATAATTATTCAATTTTGACAATGTGAAAGAATCAAAATACAAATTAAAAATGAGTGAATTTTACAAATAAGAGTTCAATGAAATTGTACATATACGTATTATCCTATATGCAAAGGTAGCTAGGAAATTAATATTACAAAAAATGCTACATCAGGGAGCCATTAGCTTCGAAGGAATAGTAAATTTCGCACCTAGGGCCGAAAATGTGTGTTTGCCGGCTCGAGATCGCGGTTTTCAAGTTCGAGACGAAGTCGAGAACTTGAAGCGTTTGAGAGCCGGCAAAACATTTTTGCCCGTGTTGCGAACGCTATTTTTCGCCACACCACAAAAAAACAAAACAACAATGTTAAGTTGGAAATTTTGAAAGCGAAATTTTAAGGCTATGGTACTTGCAAGAATACAAGGAACGGCTATCACCTTTTTATCCAACCTACAGCGCTCTGGGTGGGCATTTTGTCAACTACTACAACTGTACGCCAAAAGGTTAGTTGGTTAGGTTTTTTGTTGTTATTCCTGTTCCTGATTCAAAACCTGCATAAAAAACCAAAAACTTAACCAACTAACCTTTCTATACCAACAGTAACCTTTACCAACAGTTGCAGTAGTAGACAAAATTCCTAAAAACAAAAAACCTAACCAATCAAGAGAGGTTAGCAACAGTTGTAGTAGTTCACAAAATTCCCACCCAGAGCTCTGTAGGTTGAATAAAAAGGTTCTATTGTTTGATATCAAAACTACAAAATATTACATATTAAGTTATAGAAAGTGATCATTTTTGACATTTTAAATACTACGACGTACATATTAAATTATAAAAAATAAACATTTATTGATGGTTTAAATCTTTTTGTTTTACATAAAAGTTGGAAAGATTCATCTTTACAATCATGACTGCTGTATCCAGAAACGATCAGCTGTAATTCAAGGTCATTTTCTTTTCCGCCCTAGGGCGGTAAACGTTTACAGACCTCGTCGGAAACCAAACACTTTCGGCCTCCATATGACGCACGAAAAACAGCTCATTACGTCCTAGTGTGGCGAAAATATTATTTCATGTATATACTAGATTTGACTCCATGAAACATTACTGCTCTTCGATCGAAATCTTCACAAATGCATTAAAGAGAATCTACTTGAAAAGGTTACCTTCTCCACCTCTCAAATCTCGAGATTGATAAAAGTACTATGTACTTATAAATATTATTATACCATAGATGCATAGCTACAAACTTCTATTCTTCTCGTTTTTTCGGTTCGGAACCCACCAAAAGCTGTAGGTCCATCTCAACAATCACCATCATTCAACTCATTACCCACGCTCAATCCATGATTCCCATATATAGATACTGTTTGTGAGTCAATTGCTTTTTTTACAACTTCCAATCAAAATTATTATTATTCTATATGATATAGTAAACGTTTCTTCATGACATTTCACTTTTTCTAACAAAATCTAAACACTCTATTAAACGAAATCTACATGAAAAAGTAAGGTTACTCCCACAAACTCTCTCTCCTGAGAGCTAGATTTATAGTTAGATAACGTGAGTGATAGAGGAACCTAGCTAGCGTGTTTAATTATACCGTAATTAGTTCGCATTAATCAATAGGGAGGTGATCGCTTGTTGTTCTAGCTAGGGACTAAGGGAGCACCATTCCCTAGGAGTTAACCGAATGTATCAATCGCTTCCACTCTCTCCCTCCTGTTATCCCTCCTATTTACTCTCTTCCCCTACCATTCCTCTTCACTATTCCACTTTATCATCCCTCTAACTCCTTCCCCCTTCAATTTCTCACCCCATATCTACTTCTCAACCCTCTCCACACCTCCTAAAAGCCCCACACTTCCCTCCTGTCAATTCCTCTACCTCTCTTCCCATCATTTATCCTTTTTCCCCATTCTTTAACTCTTTCCCCATCATTTAACTCTCTTTCCCTTGTATGAATCTATCCTCCTCTTCCTCTATCACTTTCCCCTTGTCTTTTCAACTTTTCCGACATCTCTTTCCTTATTCTACCTCCTTTTCTTTTCATATACCTCTTTTCCCCTTCCCCTACCAATCTTCTCCGTCTTCTACCTCTCTGTACCCCTTCCTATACCTTTTCCTCCCTTTCTCCAATTCTCGGCCCTTCCTCTAGCTCTCTCCCCTTTTTTACCCTTCTTCCTCACCACTCCTCACCGCTTCTTCTACCTCTCTGCTCTACCGCTCTTCTCTCTTATCTACCTCTATCTTCTCCTACCTCTATCTTTCTTCCCCATCTACTACCTCTATCTTTCTTCCCCATCTACTACCTCTCTCTTCCTTCCTCTACCACTCTTTCCCTTCCTCTACTTCTTTCTCTTTTCCTCTACCTTTCTCTCCCTTCCTCTAACTCTCTTTCCCTTCCTCCACCTCTCTTTCCCTTCCTCTACCTCTCTCTCCCTTCCTCTTCCTCTCTTCCCATTCCTCCACCTCTGTCTCCCTTCCTCTACCTCTCTCTCTTCCTTAGCCTCTCTCTCCCTTCCACTACCTCTCTTTCCCTTCCTCTACCTCTCTTTTCCTTCCTCTATCTATCTCTCTCTCTCTTTCTTCCTCTACTCTCTTCCCCCTCCACTACCTTTCTCTCTTCCTCTACCTCTCTTTCCCTTCCTCCACCTCTCTCGCTTTTCCTCACCTCTCTTTCACTTCCTCTACCTCTCTTTCACTTCCTCTACCTCACTCTCGCTCCTTTCCATCACCTCTATCTCCCTTCCTCAAGGTCTCTCCCCTTTTTTACCCTTCTTCCTATTCCTCTACCCTCTTTGTCTTCATTCCCCACTATCTCTCTGCTCTAGCTCTCTTTCCATTCCTCTACCTCTCTTTCCCTTTCAGTACCTCTCTCCCTCCCTTCACGTCTCTTTCCCTTCCTGTACGTCTCACTCCCTTACACTACGTATCTCTCCCTTCATCTACCTCTCTCTCCCTTCATCTACCTCTCTCTACCTTCATCTACCTCTCTTTCCTTTCCAGTACCTCTCTCTCTCCCTCCCTCTACCTTTTTTCCTTTCTTCTACCTCTCTTTTTCTCCCTCTACCTCCCTTTTTCTTCCTCTAACTCCCTTTTTCGTCCTCTACCTTTTTCTCCCTTCGTCTATCTGTCTCTCCCATTCCCTACCACTCGTCTCCTTCCTCCAGCTCCTCCCCCCGTTCTTCACTCTTCCTCCTTCTCCTCTATCCATCTTTTCCTCTCTTCCCCTATCTTCGTATTCCTTCTTCACCCTTCCACTTCTCCCTTCTTTTCAACCCTTTCGCTCTCTCCTTTCCATCCTTCTCCTTTTTTTCACTCTTCTTCTCCCTTTGTCCTCATTATTTCCCTTCCTCCCACAACCTTCCGCTACCTTTTCCTTCATTCCCTCTTCCATGTCACCTCTCTCACACCTTCTTCCTCTCTTCTCCTACCATTCCTCATCCCGTTTCCACTTCTCAACCCTCTCTGCAGCTTCTGAACACCCTAAATTGTGAATATGGGTGTGTGTGTGTGTGTGTGTGTGTGTGTGTGTGTGTCTGTGTTTCAAATGGGTCAGAGTCCGGGACGTTGGCCCCACCAATTAACCACCTCCAGAAACAATGTATTCTCTGTCAGCTCATTACAATCCGTGGCCCACCCGCAACTACTTAATTGTCACATGTCAAGTGCATTGACATATTGGGCTAGCTCGACAAACAGTCCACTGATGAGCTTCTCATTCAATGGACCAACTAGGCTGGACCTCGAATTTTGATGACAATTTGTTTGGAAATCAGATATATGGGGCTTGATTGTTGGGGAGTTATTGTTCGTTCTTCCACAGTTTGAACTTCAAACCTAGAGTTGATTATAAGATTTCTAAATAAATATAAATATAGAATGTACCCTGTCATAACAAGTTTACTTTTATGTTTTTTCTTCCCTATTCTTCCCATCTAGAATTATCTTGAACCTTTTCTGATTTTATGGTCTCATGAAATATATTCTGTCGAAAAGGTATCTGTTTACAATTCAGGTCATCAAGAACTTCTCGTTCTTTTAGACAACATTAATAAAAAAATATAAAGATAACTTTGTCAACTCACTGCTAACGCACAAGCATTATGCTCATGTTAGTTTTCTTCTCATGCAAGAGAGACTTAACGTAGCCTCATGTGTTT
Organism: Conomelus anceps; assembly: GCA_948455865.1. Classification (NCBI taxonomy): domain Eukaryota; kingdom Metazoa; phylum Arthropoda; class Insecta; order Hemiptera; family Delphacidae; genus Conomelus; species Conomelus anceps. Next base: position 25,830,633 of record OX418227.1, on the reverse strand, counting down.
ACACTAATATTTATAAATATTGCATTTATTGTTATGAGTATCTTTAAAAGAGAATGAAATTTCAATGTGCATGTAATGTGAGAATGAGAATAAATTGATTCCATTTCATTTGTCTCCTACGGAAGGTTTCTAGGTGCACAGTTGAGAAGGTTTGTCTTGTAATTTTCAGAAGGTTTTCAGGTTTCACAGCCCTTAAAAAATATTTTTTTGAATGTTTTCAAGTTTTGAAGCCCTTAGAACGTAGTTTTAAAAATGCTTCTAAGTTCTACTGCCCCAATCGGTTGGGTTTTTTCTCTCATAAGAATCTGGTTGGCTGCCACTCCTGCGTTCACGGGCTCGATTCGATCCAGGTAATTTTTCATTTTTGCATAAGGTTCTTAGGCTTTACAGCCTTGAGAACGCTTCTTAGAAGGTTTTATCCTATAGCAACAGCGATGCAATCGGTTGAGGTGTTTCTGACATTGACTGACTGCTAAGCCTGTTTAATTTTTTGGATTCAAGGCTTGTTGAGTTGATCATAAAATTATGAAATAGGTAATAGAAGCTAAAACTCTGCACACCAATGAATTATTGTGAATTATGACTGATTATTTCGATATTTTAGAAATAACTAATTTCTACACGATTTGATTTGAAGATAATTTTCATGAATCATTCATTAAAATTCTGTAAAGATTTTGATGGCTTCAGTGTCAAAATGATTGCTGGTTTCCAACAACATGATAATTGTGTGTACAAATATTATTTTTTATTTGAAAAGAATACCAGGAAAATTTTTAAATGACAACTCATTTATTGGATATTTTATATACTTATTTATAGCGAAAAGTCTTAATATGTATTACAAAGAGGATCTAGTCACAATACATTTATCATGAAAAATAAGATAAAAGCCTCAACATTTTCAACAACTTTATTTAAATAAAATAGAGATTACTCGTAGATCGAAAATATTCAATTGAAACTATAACTCCCAACAGTGACACTTGTAGAGCTCTAGAAGGAATACAAATGACAGACAAAATGGCGTCCAATGCTAAGCAATGCTACACTGTCATTGACTCGTGTTGCCCCGCTTCAAGACTTATAATTTACTTTTGAAATACTTCATACAATCATTAACTACTTCTTCAGCAGAGAAGGCTTTAAAAATCAGAACGGTACCAAAAGCAATTCCTGATATTAGAATGTTGTTATGATAACTATTCTTATGATATTAGAATATTTTCGTGATATATTTATGATATCAGAGTGTGAATTATCACTTGCTAGAGGATTAAGATAAATAATATTAAAGTATTTGTATTCATCAGCTTGCATGAAATACGTACAAGTAATTCGAGATCATAGAATCAGTGTTCAAAATATGTATTTATTCATTAATTCTCGTGGCACCTCATTTTCAAAACAAGCTATTTCAAAAAAGTACATAATTTAATTTAATTTCCTTTCGAATTCATAATTTCGTCCATGTGAATATTTTAATTTAGAAAGCTCTACTTGATGGAATTGTCCAAAAGTTCATCCACTGCTCTACTTCCCCTTACATTCTCCACGACTCTACCCCTTCCTTCACCGGGATAACTACCCCCGTTTTCTTACACCAGAAACATCCCCTAGCAGAACATGCAGTCACCTTTTCACGTTAATTATCCAGAGCGTTTTAATTGCACCCTGACATATGCTAATGTCCTTTAACCCTCTTCAACTATTTATATAAACATCCCCTTTTTGCCAGGTCTTGTGCTTCTTGTTACTCTGCTACACCCTTCCACTCATTTACTCGCTCTTCGTCTACCACTACCTCCTCTTTTTCTTCTCCTACTCCTCTATTTCCTCCTCGTCTTCCTCCTCTTTCTCCTACTTTCTACTCCTTTTCTTTCCGTTCATCTTTTTCAGCTTGACTTCAACTGCCCCCTATTTTCTTTTTCTTTTCTTTTTCTTTTTCTTTTTCTTTTTCTTTTTCTTTTTCTTTTTCTTTTTCTTTTTCTTTTTCTTTTTCTTTTTCTTTTTCTTTTTCTTTTTCATTTCCTTTTTCTTTCTCTTTTTCTTTTTCTTTTCATTTTCTTTTTCTTCTCCTTTATTTCTTTTTATTTTTCCGTTTCATGAATAGCTTTCTGCTCCATATCCCCTGATTCTGCTCCCATCACTCTTTTGTTTTTTTCTCAGTCATCTCCTCCTTTTATTTCAATTTCCAATTCATCTTTTCCTCTCTAACTCATTTCTTTCACCTCTTGTAATCTCTGTGACAAAAACTTCATAAAAACTTCATAACTTCCAGTCTGGTTTTAGAAAATTCCATTCCACTGGAACAGCTCTACTGCGTGTTACTGAAGATATCAGGTTGTCTATGGATCACAGAAAGTGTACCATACTGTGTCTGTTCGATTTCTCCAAGGCTTTTGACACTGTTGACCACCGGATCCTTCTTAACAAATTACTCCTCCTTGGTTTCAGTCATAAAGCTGTAAAATGGTTTCATTCTTATCTTGCAGGCAGAAAGCAGTGTGTTACTGATGGTGCATTGCAATCAGAGTGGAAAAATGTAATTCATGGTGTCCCCCAAGGTTCAATTCTTGGCCCCCTCCTATTCACACTGTATGCAAATGATCTTTCTTCCATAATCAGGTTTTCCAAATTTCACACCTATGCTGATGATCTTCAAATTTATTCTAGTTGCTCTGTTAGAGATCTTCAACAAACCATCCATTATATGAATGAAGAAATAGTGAGAATCACTGAATGGACTAAAATGAATGGCCTCAAACTCAATCCACTTAAAACTCAACCTATAATAATTGGCTGCTCACGTTTAATCAATGGCATAGACTTCCAATCAATTCCAAAAATCACTGTTGATGGGACTAGTATTTCATATTGCAAATCAGTAAAAAACTTAGGAATCATAATGAATACTACTCTTGACTGGACTGAACATGTTGTAGGCACCTGCAAAAGAGTTTTCTCTGCCATGCACTCTTTGAAGAAAATGCAAGACATCCTTCCCAGGCATATACGACTACTACTTGTCAAAACTCTCATTTTCCCATACTTTATGTGCTGCAATTCAGTTATT
>OX418227.1:25802557-25822557 GCA_948455865.1 Conomelus anceps | reverse complement strand
AGAATATCAGAAATATATCACTGTTGAATTTTTCAGAAAGAGCTCGACTGACATCTCTTCATTTTTATTCTTCAAGTTTGAGTTTGGAAGTTTGAATAGTATTCCAGAGTGAAGGAAAAGCATTGGTTACCACCGTATTGGTCATGTCTATTAGCCTATTTTAGATTTTATATTCAAGGCTATGTGTTTATAAACTTACATTGAGGCTTCTCAAATCAAGGAAGATTTGAAAAGACTTAATAGCCTCTAAGGCTATGTCGAGTGTATCTTTAAATAAAGAGACCTCAATTCATGTTCAAAAATACAAACACAAATCTATTACTGTGTATAGATAAAAAGTAACTGATTTCTATTCTTCATTTATTATTGGTATTTTTTTCAAAGGAGCTTGAGTTACACTATGGAAGTGATAATACAATTTGTTCTTAAAAATTAACGATTCATTCATGGTGTTGGCTTCACTATAATTATCATTTTTATTGGATTACATTTAAATTATAATCATATTTCCTTTTTCCTTTCTCTTTATCACACTATGACTATGACTCTGTAACTTAATGCTTTGATTGCAAAATTCAATAGTTTAGCGCCATTTCCAAAACAATACAGAATTCTTTCTTCAATAATATACTTGAAAAATTATTCTATCTGTTACCGGTACAAATAACAATATTAAGTGAAAATATGGCACTATCTACAATAACAATAATTACCATAGAATGTAACTCTTGCCAAGATGTCAGTGCAAAATTCAAAAATTTTATTATTCATATATTTTTAAGATTCTTTAAAAACTGCGGTAGCTTGTTGTAGAGTTTCCTACCAATATAACTAAGTTTTTGTTTGAATAAGCTACTATAAAAGTATACTATACTAGATATTGGGTTTGACCAAACAAGATTACAGTCCTTGTCAAGATAATTCCGATTGATTGACATCTCAAACTACCAGTTGAAAACTTATTCAAATACCTTGATAGCTATAATACTTGTTCATTCAATCAATCTCTTTCCTTAGAAAAAAACAGATTGAAATAATTTATTATTTCTCACTCCTGCAGAACATGAGATCTTATCGTCTTCCTCAATAATTGAAACACAAGCTTTTCGAACTCCATTTGCCAAAAATTGCTCCATTGATGGAATAATAATATTCATTATTATAATCAGTCACGAGGTCTGATTGACTTATCCACTTCTCTTACAGGATTCCATCAATTTTGACAGTTGATTTTTAAGAAATTGACGTGATATTACTGAATAATAATATTATTATTGCTGGGGACTGACAACATGACCCTTGACGCCTGAAGGGGAAAGGTGAAGGAAGGTGTAATGGCGTAATAGCTCCACTATGCCTTGCGCTAAATAGAGCACGAATCTGAGCAAGTGGTTTAAACATCACTGCTGTTAGTGAGCCAGTTGAGTCGCTCTCAAATGTGCTGTATTCATCAATATTCACTGCGAATTCCTTTCAGGGGTCAAGTTGTCAGTCTCCAACAGTACCAACCCCAAACTCTGATTGATTCATTCACTTCTTATACTAACAAACAAGCTACTGCAGTTTTTAAAAAGTCTTAGAAGTCTTAAATCACTTCCCGGTGGTTCGGAACCCACCTAAAACTGTAGGTCCAACTCATAAATCACAATCATCCAACTCATTACCCACGCACAGGTCTCAGACCTATGTGGGCTTCATCCTCAAAAAAAAAGTATAGAAATATTTTTAAAACAATTGAAAAATTATTTAGTTGATAAAGCTTTTTATAGTGTACAAGAGTTCCTTTTCTATCAAAATTAAGTCTCACCTCAACTAAATGATATAGTAATTACGGTAACTAGTGTATAAGACAGGGGTGCCCACAGGGGGGCTATGACGAAGACTGCGTCATGGCGGGGGTTCCAAAAAAGTTTTTTGGGAAGTAAGGGTATTAAGTTAAAAAGTACATAAGTTATAAAGTAAGTATAAGTTATTAAATAATATAGTGTTTAAAAACTATTTAGGTTCACATCCTTATTCCGCTATTTTGCAATTTCAGAGGTTCATATATTCATTTCATTGATATTTCTTCTTTACCTTTACAAAAAATATTACCTAAGTAAAGAATATCAAGAAATAAACATTCATTTTGAATATTATCGAATGGGTTTGAATTTTTCAATACTTTTAAAATACCTTTAGTTTTAGAAAGAATATGGGGGCTTATTTTTTTCGTACTTTTTGGGGGGGGGGCTGGTGCTAAATTTAGGGGGGTTTTTCGTCGATAGACTTGGGGGGGGGGGGTTGGGCACCCCTGGCATAAGATAGTACATTTCCTGGATTTCTTTTCCATGACGAACTGCGTTGTTAATATTAACTTTTCAAGTGAATTCAACGACTTGCAGACAAATTTTTATTAAAATAAGTAGTATTTTACTTACTTCTGTAGGCCGAACGTTTACGAGTTGTTAAAACCTTGAAGATGGGTTTTAACAACTCGGAAACGTTCGTCTTACAGAAGTAAGTGAAATACTACTTAATTTAATAAAAATTTGACTGCAAGTCGTTGAATTCACTTGAAAAGTTAATATAGTATTATTGTTAATCTGATCTTATACTCCTTAACTAGAGTCTCCAAGACGTAATCTAAAAAAAAAACTTTCATTGAGAATTGGTTGACACGACTTCATTGTTCATGAAAATCGATTGATTTATTCAGCAATATCTTGCTGCTTCCAACTTTCTTTAACAGGAGAGTTTAGTTGTCGTCAAGGAAGACTTGAAATGAGTTCGCTTACCATTACCATTTTCTACCATTGAACTGAGAAGGGAGGAGTGGAAAAGAAGGGAAAAAGGGTTGAGATGCAGAGCCGCCATCTTGGAAAAGCGACTCGAAAGTATTTGAAAGCCAAATTATTGTCAGCGAGACGTCGGATCTTTCTGCAGATGGATCATTCCTGGCATAAAGAGTCGGTAAACAAACGCTGGGAATCTTTCTATCTGTTTTAGCTGTCTTTGAAAAGTCTTTGAGCGTCACCTATAGAGGGCTGACTACGTCTGACTTTACAAAGTATTTCAACTAGTTGAAAGTGAAGTGGATGAAGCCTTGGAGAGTGAGAGCAGTTGAAATGGAGTTTTTGAGTTGTTAGTTAGGGATGAATTATTCTGGCTTGGAAGAGAATGAGAGTGGATGAAGTGGGAAAGATGGAAGAGAGAAGGGGTAGGATATGGAAGGAGAAGAGACAAAGAACGGAAACAATGTGTAAAAAAGGAAATCCGGAGTTTGGGAAGAAGACAAGGAAGAGAAGGATAAAATGGGTGGAGAGAACAGGAAAGGAAAGTGAGAGAAAATGAATTACTATAAACTTTTTATTGTAAATTTAACGACTTGCAGTCAATTTCAATAGTGAATAAATAATATTTCTATTCCTGGATTTCCTGTTCCATGACGAACTGCGTTGTTAATATTAACATTTCAAGTGAATTCAACGACTTGCAGTCAAATTTTTATTAAGAATAAGTAGTATTTCACTTACTTTGTAACAAACACCTTTTTTAACAAACACCGACTTTTACTTTTAACAAAACACCGACATCACCGATCTAGGACGCATTGAAGATGAGTCTCCATGACTCGAAATCGATTGGCCAAAAGTGAGTAGAAATATTATTAAGTTTTCAAGTGAATTCAACGACTTGCAGTCAAATTTTTATTAAAAATAAGTAGCCTTGAAGATGAGTTTCAACAACTCGAAAACGTTCGGCCTACAAAGTAAGTGAAGTTCTACTTATTTTTAATAAAAATTTGACTGCAATTCGTTGAATTCACTTGAAAAGTTAATAATATTTCTACTCACTTTTGGCCAATCGATTTCGAGTCATGGAGACTCATCTTCAAGTCGTCCTAGATAGGGGATGTCGGTTTTTTGTTAAAAGAATCGTGGTTTTTGTATGATGAGATCAAAATGTTTGTGTGATTTTGAATTTAATTGTTCATTTAGGATGTTTTGTTTATTGTATGTGGTGTGTTTCTGAATTGTTCCAAACACACCACACACAATAAACTAAACATCATCAATGAACAGTTGAATTTGAAATCACACAAACGTTTTGATCACATTATTCAAAAACCAAGATTCTTCTAAACAAAAACCTACATCACCGATCTGGGACGCCTTGAAGATGAGTCTTCATGACTTGATAACGTTTGGCCAAAAGTGAGTGGAAGTATCATTCATTCATAATTGAAACTGAATTTACAATAAAAAATTTAAATTTACAATAAAAAGTTGATATTAACAATGCAGATGTTATGGAACAAGAATTCCAGGAATTTACTTAAATTACTTATGATGATGGTTGAAATAATTTTTAAGTGACTTATAAAAAATTGTGATAGGAAATACTGTAATGAGAATTCTTTTTGAGTTACTAATACTCAAAATAAATTAATTTTCTTGAATAGTCCATATGATCAAGGCAACATGGAATTCATTCATCAGTGGGATACTTAATCAAGGGAAGTGATAGCCGCGAGCCGTAGCAGGTATCTGTTCAATCAGATAGAGATAAGCTGCGTCCTCGTAGGACCTGTTTGTAACGATGACCGATTAGATTGGGCAGCAAAACAGACACTGTTCTCTGCTGTAAAATCACTTCCTGGTGGTTCGGAACCCACCTAAAACTGTAGGTCCAACTCATCAATCACCATCATCCAACTCATTACCCACGCACAGGTCTCAGACCTATGTGGGCTTCATCCTCAAAAAATCAATAGATTCACAATCACATTAAAGTTGCAGTGACATTAAGACAGAATCACAGATACAATCAATAGTTTTTCTTTTTATCACTCTTCCATTGAACCATTCACCGTGCTGCTGCAACTAGTATTACGTTTTCATGACAAATTTGGCTGTAATAAATTTCAATTCAATGATATGCTCTGCAAAATCTTAATCTCCTTTTCAGGTTTTCCAATCCAGAAGATATTAATAATGTCCTCATTAATAATAGACACAAGTTCAAGGCTAAAGAGAATGTTGAATTTCTGCATTTCACCGGCAAAAGCAGACAATTGAACATTTTAGAAGCTTTGGATAAACTGTAACTAGGTTGGTAAAAAACGATTCCAATACTAGTTTGAATGATCAAATTTATTTATACAACTCAATTCAACTAGCTTTGCTTCATCATAATTCTGGGTTACATTTTAATAATGGCACTTTTGTGTCTTCCTTGATTGGCCTTGAATGTAATTCAGTGAGCTTCAATTTTAAATTTTTCAATTTGAAAATGATTCAATTCTAGCCTACTTTTGTATTGTTCTTCTCTCTGTTACTTTCTAGATGGTCATGGTACTTAGTTCTTAATTTTATTTTGATTTCTGCTTGTAGCTCCTCCCACCAGTGGGCGTCACTTGTTCTAGCCTTCAGCCATTCACAAACCGTAAATTTAGGTCAGCCTTTCGCTTAGCCAATATTATCATTCCGTGTTTAGTATTTTTTGAGCGGCTCTGTACTTTAGTTTTATTTTATTTCAGATTGATGATGGTGTAACAGCCGAAACTAGTATCTACATATTTTTAATGAAAGTTGTTGTGACTACTTTGTCTTTTTATCCATTATTGATATCTTACACGATATCAACTTCAACACTACAAAGAATATTATTATTATTACTATTATTATAATCATTATTATTATTATTATTATTATTATTATTATGCACTTTCGTTTTTTGAATTTTTCACTTTGCAGCCGGGGATATTGATCCCAAGGCTACAAAGCTGCATTATATTATTATTATTATTATTATTATTATTATTATTATTATTATTATTATTATTATTATTATTATTATTATTAGACGTAAAACTCCCAAAGTGGAAGACGCTGAGTAAAGATGGTTCATTTTTTGGACTTGTTCTTCTTGTTTGCCCACCAGCTTTTCATTTTTTGTACGAAATCAGCTTTTCTCTCTTCACTCCATTTTGTTCCAACTCTTGGAGGTTTTGTCTCTGGTATAACTGAAGTTTTTTCTATTGTAAATTTCTTTGTTGGTTATTTTAGCGAGTTCTAGGTCTTCTACAACATTTCGTATTCATTCCTATCCATTGACAAGTGATGCTACATAGTTAACAATTTTATCATTGTATTATTATTTTTATTATTATTATTATCATTATTATTATTATTATCATTATTATTATTATTATTATTATTATTATTATTATTATTTTGAACGACAGTTGGAAAATGTCATGAAAGGAGTTTGTTAGAAAAATGGGTACGTATGTGTAAGTTTAGAAGAAAATATGAAGGATTAACGTTGAAAAGTGTATGTAAGAAGTTTAAGAACATATTTTTGAATGTTGACAAGAGATCTATCATCATTTTATTTTTTCTAATCAAAAGAAGTAACAGCCCTCTCACTACATTGATAATTTTGCTTTTAAATCAATCCTACCATTCAAACTTTGTAATTCATTGATTAATTTCATACCACAAAATCATTCAGTCATATTATTGCAGGAAGTCTGCTCATTGGCATACTGATGGTGATTGAAATGGCAGTCACCAAACAGAGGAGCCAGAAAGTCGTGAGCCCACAGCACAACAAAAACAGAATATGGTCGCTTAGCCATCTAAAATGGAATGAGGTTTCAGCCAGAGGGAGTTTCAGCGGAAATGGTGTTAAATCGTCTGGAATTTGATTTGATTTGGGTAAGAAATATTGAGAGTCTCACTAGGACTTGTAGGGGGTGTGAGTTTAAGGGATGGAGGTAAAGTATCAGGAGTGAGAGGCGGTCGAGAAGACCTCCATTATCAGCATGTTTGTGAAATGAATGAACAAGAGGCTCCTCGCTTGTATACAGAGTGTTCCGGAAACCGGGAAGGCGTGTAAAAAACAAAGGGAGGTCTTATAACAAATAATATGTACCCCAGTGCAAGTTAACGACCAGGAAATGCTTGGTTCCATTTGTAAGAGCATTAGTTACAAGGGGTGTTGGATGTAGTTGGGGGGTGGAAGATGCCCCCTTGGGGGGGGGGGGGGCCATGACGAGTTCCAAGAGATGCGGTTTCAGAATTTCGGCTGATTCCGCCCCACACTCTTCTCCTGTCAGCTTCTTTTTAACACCTCCTTTTTTCCTCTTTCTCTCACAAGCAATTAACCATCCATTTGCGTTTTTGTCTTCTCTTTTCTCTCTCATCCTCTCTTTCTTTCTATTTTCACGAACGAAAATCTTCGTTTCTCCACTCTTCCCTATCACTTCGTCTAACCCATAGTTTCGAGAGCCGGTTTTTCATTAACGTGAGATTTCCCAATAAAGTATATGTACCTACACGACGGTAATAATGCTATATTTAAAATCATTTGAGAAATTTTGTAAATTTACATAAATAAAGTGTTCTAATCTAAAAAAATCTTTCTCCCCCTCTCTCACTGACTTTCTCGCTCTCTCTCTTACAATCTCTCACTTCCTCTCTCTCTCTCTCACACTCTCCCTTACTCAGTCTCTCTATCTCTGATTTTCTCACTCACTCTCTCTTTTTCTCTCTCTCACTCTCTCTCTCTCTCTATCTCTCTTTCACACTCACTCTTTCTCACACACACACACACTCACTCTCTCTCTCTCGATCTTTTATTCTCTCTTTTCCCTCTCTCTCTATCTTTCTCTCTCACTCTCTCTACATCACTCATTCTCTCTCACTGACTCTCTCGCACTCTCTCTCCTCTCTTTCTCCTCTATCCCACTTTTTCTCTCTCTAGCTCTCTCTCTCTCTCTCTCTCTCTCTCTCTCTTTCTCTCTGTCACCCTTTCTCACTCTGACTCTCTCTTTCACACACTCTCTGTATGCCTTACTCTTACCTTTCTTCTCCCACTCGCTCGCACACTCACACGCTCTCCCTCAAACTCACTCTCTCTCCCTCACTCACTCTTCCTCGTTCACTCTCTATCTTTTTCTTCCTCTATCTTTCTCCTTCACTCTTTCACCCTCTCTCAGCAGTCAGTTGTCATATAAATTGTACTTTTACTCAAATAAAGCTATCTGAATCTGAAAAAAATCTGAATATTGTCACACTGACTCACTCTCTCTCTCAAACTCTCTCTCCCTCTCACTCTCTCTCTCTCTCTCTCTCTCTCTCTCTCTCATTGTCTCACTCTACCATTTCTTCTTCCACTCACTCACTTTCCTTTCCCTCAATAACAAACCTCTTTGAGAAAAAGGAGAATGAAAGTAAAACAGCAAAAATAAACGAGAATAATGTTCGCATTGCACATTTGGTCTGGACCACCCTTCTCCTAATACCACCTTCGCTATTATAGAACAGTCTTCCAGGTATTATTGCACTTGAAGCAGACTTTTAAGGCCAACTTTATCACTGAAATGAAACATATAACTATGAGCTTATACGTGAATTGGACTGTTGAAGTGAGATAAAAACCTTTACAGTCTATTACACTTTCAACTTCTTTTTCAACGCTCTTTCTCTTTCTAATATTCTTTGTTCCACACATTCACACGCTCTGACTCTCAGACAATTTCCAAGAAATCTCTACTTCTAAATTGCAACTATAGCTTCCAAATAATATACATCATCTTCATGCTCTCCATATCCTTTTTTTTCTATATTTTTTTATTGTTCTTCTAATATTTTCCCTCTCCTTCTCCCTCTTCTTCATCATCCGTCCTTCCATCTCTCTCCATCCTATCATTTCTTCTCTTCTTCATCTGATCTATTGATCTCTCCTCCTCCCGTCATCCTGGTTCTTCTCTTCCTCCGTTTCTTTCATCTTTCCCCATTCCCTCATTTCTTCTCTTCTGCATCCGATCTATTCATCTCTCCTCCTTCCATCCTCCTCCTTCCATTCTCCTCCTTCTTTTCTTTCTTCTACTAATCTTTTTTTTCATATCCTTTATTTATTTAATTCTGTTTTCTCTTCCTGTCCTTACTACTCTATCATCAAGTAATTTTTTACTTTAACTTTTTTCTACTTTTTCTTCATTCTCTTTTGTTTTTTTTCTACTCCTCATCCTTCTCGTTCCTTGCCAACTCCATCTTCATCTTCTTCTTTTTCCCCTTATGTTATTCTTCTTCTTATTATTTTTAATTTTTTTCTCATTTTTCTTTTTATTTTTTTTATTTTTCTTCTTCTTCTTCTTTTTCTTTCTTTTCTTCTACTTTTTCTTCTTCTTGTTATTTTTTCTATTTTTCTTTTTCTTTTTTCTCTCTATTTTCTCCATCTTTTTTCTCTTCCACTGTCATTTTCTTCTACCTCTCCTATTCCTTCTATTTTTAATGTTTTCTCCTTCTCCCTCTTTTCCCACTTCTTCCACTTCTCAACCTCCTCCTCATTTTCCTCGTCCTTTTCTTTCTCTACTTCCCTTTCTTCTTATTCTCACTTTTAATTTTCTTCTTAATTCCATCTTCTCCTCCTCCTTCTTTTCTCTAGTTTTTCTCTTTTTTCATTTTTTCTAATTCTTTTTCTCCTCCTCTAACTTCTTTCTTATCCTTTGCAATCTTTTCATCTTCTCTCTGATTCTTCCCACTTCTCCATACACATTCCCCTATCACGCCCCGCACAGAAGCTGGAACAAGAATTGAGCATCCCCCTCTACTTCCGTTTTATGACGTTTTTGAAGAACCAATTACACGATGGATAATTTTCTGTTATTGTCTGCTATTCGTTTTCTCCAACCCTTGCTCTAAACTCAGCTTTTATTGTCCTCCATTAAAGGTAAGAAGGTCTCCTATCATCGTCTTGGGAATAGAGGTCTCGCCACTTGCCACTGGAAACTGTACTCTATTTAGACGAAGTGGGTACTGCTTTTAGTTAGGATGGATATCATAGGGCCATTGCAAGAAACGAACTCAGATAACACTCTTGACGGGGACGGGCATTCTTCTTTCCAACGAAAACAAAAGTTTTTATAATTTTGAATGTTATGAATAGAATTTTTTTAGAATGCTAATGAAGGAGAATGTTTGAAAAACATGTAACACACTCCAGAGAACACTAAATAGAATAATAATGGAAAAATGATTTAGCCATAGATGAAGGAAAACACTTGACTACTATTAGAAAGAAAACAAACAAAAATTTAATGCAGGCTAATTTTTAAAATTCAAACTTGAGAGACAATAACAAGAATATTGGCTTTATTGGTAGAAAGACCCTTACGGGTAGTACCACCTCGCCGTTTGAGCCATGCTATGGAGAACATGGTGGAACCACGATATTTTAGGTGAGTTCCGAGGAGGAAGTGTTCCAACAGTATTTCTTCAGTGATTAGTGTACAGTGCAAAATCTAAGATAAATTGGTTTGCTTAATTCCTGGAAATATTTAAAAATCTCTCAATAATTAGTTAACTCCATTTCCATCAAACTTCACATTGTACACAAGATTCTATTTGGTTGTGACTTGGAAATCATCAGGAGGATTTGATTGTGCTTTCACATGATATAGGAGTTTCCTTGATAAAATGCATTTATTTTGAGTTGTGTTCAGTGAAATCAGGAGGTTTCGTCAATTTTGAAAAGTACTCATTTTTGGCCAAGCTCTAGCTCCAGAACCGCTGGGTGAAAAATCGACATTGATCACTTATTTTGTAGGGAATTTTACTGGCTTATAGTTTGATTGGAACAACTTTTTCGATCGGGCGAATAGTTTTCGAGTTATTGGCCAAAAACCGAAAATGAGCCGAATTTGGGGGATTGTCGCCCAATGTGGGGGACTTGCTGTAATTTAAATATAGCAAACACCTAAATTCTTAAAGCACATGTCAATACAAACAAAAAAATGTATGTGTCGAAAATTCCCCCATTGGTGTGGGTGGGAGGTAGGGGGGAAAACACCAGCCTCCGCTCTTATCTCTTTGATTCCGAAAAACGTTTAGTAACATGAAATACGTAAATGAACCTCAACACAAAATTGCGAACTTGCAAAAAGTTCTTAACACAAGCTTACAAACTCACAAACTGAGTATTCTCACCAGATTAACACCTTAATCATGAGTTATTATGTAATGAGATTTATAAAAATATAATCTAATTATGAATATGTAATTAGGTAATAATAATAATCCTCAATATGAAATAATTATACTATTATAATAAGAGTCAAATTCTTAAGAAATCAATGGAATCTTTCTTCACGAAATCTTAAAAATTCAGATAATTCTTTCACGTGAACCGATAACACAATCGATTATGCAGGCAAAACATTCGCTCTAGAGAGGTTACTCGTTGAAAAGAGCTCATCTTACTAATAATATTTAAATGTCAAGGGACATCGTAAAAATTCTTCAAGTAGAGCATTTCGCTATTACTTATTGAATAGAGATTTGGCTGCATTCTAAACTATAAAAATCATATCACCAATGGAGAGAAAAAAAGCTTTCACATATCTTTTAATACCTTAACAAACCTACTTACGAGTCACCCCTTATAGTGATCATCAATTCAGCCAGACTTAGCAGTTTGATTGACATTCATTCATTTGCCAGCTACAAGGAATAATAGCTTAGCCAATAGCAAACATTGGCCATGAACCATAAACGAGGAGTCAATGGATAGCCAAATTGAATCGGTCTGGTCCGACCCAATACTATCTCTCATCCTCTCTCACACTCTCTCACACTCTCTCTCTCTCTCTCTCATACTTTTCCTCATTATCTCTTACTCACGCTCATACACTCTCTCACTCACGTTCTTTCTCTCTCTTACTCTCACAAACTCTCTCACTCACGCTCTTTCTCTCTCTCTCTGTCTTATTATCTCTCTCACTCTCACACACTCTCACTCGCACTCTGTCATTTTCCCTCCCTCACGACAACTCGCCACATCTCCCTCACGACCTCTCTCTCCCCTCCCTCTTATACTCTCTCTCCCACTCTTTCTCTCTCTCTCTATCTATCTATCTCTCTCTCTCTCTCTCTCCCTCTATCAATCTCTCTCACTGTCTTCTCTCTGTTCAGGGTTGTCCATTAGTATAGATTGAAATTGATCGTCATGGTGGCATTGAGAGGTCTGCATATACAGCCAGGAGAGGGGAGAGGGGTGTGCACCAAATTGGTGTAACTGGCCTGCCTTTAGAGATGCAGGCACAGTGTCACAATCACCCTAGCACAGATTGATGTATCTGTCTCTTTTTCCCGTGGATGAGGGTTGGAAAGGGATTAATATAGAAAACGAAAGAAAGGAAGGGATTAGATTATATTATCTTTCTTTATTCATGTAAATTTACAAATTATGCATATGAATGGCTAAAATCAAAATTATCAATATCACATAAATGCAATAATAAACTAAGATAAACTCAGCTTCGTCTAGAATGATAATGGAGTAACATCCGAAACTAGTGTTTCTATATTTTTTAATAAATGTGGTTGTGACAACTTTGTCTTATTATTGATTATGGATATCTTCCACAATATCACCTTCACCACTACAAAGAAAGTCAGATAATGCTAATTTATTTTTATAGTGCAAGATATTATTTTCAATTATCTCAATTGTATTATCTTTATGATATTGAATATGATTATGACAATCTCAGTGAGGCAATTAGATAAGTGATGCAAGGGATTAGATTGGATAAGACCGAATTTTCTTGATCTATACATGTTAAATTACAATAATTTTTCTATTTGGTAGCATGATATAACTGCCATCGAAATCATACAAGCGTCATAGGAAAAGGAGTGCAGAAAAAAGGGATCAGTAACTAATCCCTCCCACGTTTTTGCTCTCCTCCTTTATCAAAAATATGAAAATATGAAAATGAAGGAATAGAATAAAATTATGTTATTCTGCGTGGAATAAGTTAGTCAATGCTGTTTGGACCAACCTTTTTCTTCAGAATACCATTGCACTATTTCCTTTATTTGCTCTATTGCTCTATTTGCATTTTTTGCTCTATTTGCTCTATTTGCTCTTTTTACTCCATTTGCTCTATTTGCTCTATTTGCTCTTTTTACTCCATTTGCTCTATTTGCTCTATTTGCTCTTTTGCTCTATTTTCTTTATTTGCTCTGTTTGCTCTATTTGCTCTAACTGCTCTATTTGCTCTATTTGCTCTTTTTACTCCATTTGCTCTATTTGCTCTATTTGCTCTTTTGCTCTATTTTCTTTATTTGCTCTGTTTGCTCTATTTGCTCTAACTGCTCTATTTGCTCTATTTGCTCTTTTTACTCCATTTGCTCTATTTGCTCTATTTGCTCTTTTGCTCTATTTTCTTTATTTGCTCTGTTTGCTCTATTTGCTCTAACTGCTCTATTTGCTCTTTTTACTCCATTTGCTCTATTTGCTCTATTTGCTCTTTTGCTCTATTTTCTTTATTTGCTCTGTTTGCTCTATTTGCTCTATTTGCTCCATTTGCTTTATTGCTCTATTTCCATATTGGTTTATTCGATGACAAGATATACAAATAATGATTTGTAAGCACCACTGAACGTCAATTCATATTTATGGAAAATTTCTTAATTATTACTTTCCAGCTTCACAAGCAATGATGGTATGGAAGGAAGAAGGATGAAAGAGAGAAGAAGAAAAACTGAATAAAGTATGAGAAGGAAAGGAGGAGAAGATAAAAAGAAGGAAAAAAGAAAAAGGAGTAGAAGTAGTAGTACTAGTAGTAGTAGAAGAAGAAGAAGTAGAAGAAGAAGGAGTAGAATAAGAAATGAGAAAAGTGAATGAATTTCATTTTACACGAAAATGTTTTACTATGATATAAAGAAAAAAGAGAGTGAAGTGATAGTAAGAAGAGGAGATATAATAAGATATAGTTGAAAAACAAGGAGACAAGAAGAAATTGAAGGAGAAGGGGTTTATTCATTTACATACTCTATAGGTAGCACTAACTGTCCGAAATATGTGAATAGTTGAAACTCTGCAGAAATCATTTCTAGGCAATAGCCCGATGTATGTCAGAATGATCGTATTCTGGAGATAATGAATGAAGGAATTGAATTTATTTTTGGAAAATCCACTTTTTTGCACTTTGACACCTGAAATAACACCCTATATGATCTGGTTACTTATTGAAAATACGTCTATCTTTATCAACATGTTGTGCTCTTTCTAACAATGTCATCATTATTCCAATCCGATAAGTAGCTTTTGAGTTATTGAGCATTTAATGGCGGGAAGTGAGTGTATCTCGAAAAAGTCATTAAATCTCGAAAACAAAGGCCCCATTTCAAAAATATCACTGAACATTTTTTGTCAGAAATTTGATGTATAATCTCTTGTAAACGGCTTTTACACCTTACATGGGACATATTAATATATATTTTATTAATAATATAACATTCAATAATAAATAATAGATGAATAAATGGATGGAAAAAACGAGTAAATAAATATTGAGACACCAATACTGAGATGAATTCCATCCAAGAGTCAACTACTTTGATGCGTCTTGATGTGTATACTCAATCATCATCATCATCATTATTGTGATCATTCCAATATGCATGTTTGTTCATGAGTGAGGTCAGGGCTGTCAAGGCATGCCCAAGTGATTCACAAACACACACACACACACACACATGTTTGTGCAAACATAATTCTCACGTGTACCGCCCAGTAACACACCCACCCGACCACACATGTGAGACTCACACACGTGACAAACAGAAATGTGTGAGGTACACACCTACCCAACATATTTAAAACATGTGAAAATGTATTTGCTACAGTTTGGCAGTTGGACACAAATCTCTGGAACCACAAACTGTTGAAAAGCTCACAAGACCGGCAAATAATGCAGTAAATGCATATTATTACCTGTTGTAATTATAGACTTACGTTAATGTTTCCTTTCCTTGAGAGTCTTGGAAGTATTCATTCAAAAAGCTTTCCAAAACTTTTTTGGCAGTCTAATATCAATAGTGTTCCAGGAGGGATCTGCCATGCATTTTTAACGGTAAAAATAATAATATTGATTGAACTGGCTGGCTCAGGTTCGATGTCAGAGTTATTTATTCACTGTGACATTACAATGAATGTGAAGGCGCAACAGACTCAAGTCCAAAAGTGCTCTCTTCACAAATTTTGAATATTTATGTCATATTGCCCAAAATATTGAGGTTGATTCTAATGCTGATAATTTAGATTTGCCAAAATACTCCACTCAAAAAATAATAAAATTATTTTTTTCACTTGAAGGCGATTAATTTGAAAGTTCACTGAAAACGAAACACTAAAAACTGTACATAATATCAAATTTTTATGGAAACTTTCAACCCGAAAAATACTATCTCGTATAGTAGTACAAAGTTTAGGGCGTGACTTAACAACTGTCTCAAGGTTATTCCTAAGAGAAAAGTTCATATAAACACAGGTCCGGAAATGATTTTTTACATAAATAACAAAGGCAAAATTTTCAGATAGTGCATTATCTGAAAATCAGTTTACTCAATCGAAGTCTACTAGGGAATTCATTTGAAAGATTTCACTAGGGCCTTCATTTGGGTAGTAAATTATTTTCAAAATGGCGAGTACTACGAACATTTTTTCAGAGGAGCTGAAAAATTGAATCAAATATATTGGGAATCAGTTACTATCTTAATTATTGATATATTTCACAAGATAGCCACCCAAAAATGGTTATAAAAACTTTTGAAGTTTGACGTGGATCAAGTTGGTTATTATTAATTTGTTGATTAAAAAATATTTTTGTTGAAACGGAAAAACTAATGAAAATTCTCATTTTCTCTAGTATTATTTTTGGTTTCTTTCAGCATGCAGAATACAGAAGTGGTACTAGAGATACATTTCCATTTAACATTCTGCATGAATACTAGGAACACGTAGAAGTCGCCATTTTGTGTCCTTTCTAAATTAAAGTTTCATAATTTATCAGCCGAACTTTTCACAATAGCTCCAGCAACTCAAAGCCGTACATCTCAAAGCACAGCCTGTTCCGAAACTAACTCAAAATTCTGATTATTATTATTTCGATTATAATTTTCCGAAATCCCACAGCACCCGATTGATTTGCGTATTACGGTTCGTTACACTTTCTGTTTTGCAACAAAGAAATTTTCACAAAAGCACCCGGGGGTGCAGAGGATAAGGACGAAGTTCATTGGCGGGTGAGAGGGAACGCTAACAGACCATGCTAAAAGGGATGAAGACAACAAAATTGGATGAAGGATGGGAAGAGAGGGTAGGAAAAGCCGAACTTGGCGATTTTCACCACAGTTGGAAAACTGAAACTGAACGTTAGTCATTTTGTTCGCCTAATAAGTCGTCTCTTAATTAAAAGTTCGGCGTAATTCTAATTCTTCAACGTCGCTGCCATTGGGTCGAGACAAGCCGCGCGTAATTAACTAGCAAATTACGTCTAATTAATCTTATTATTATTTCGATTGCGAGTAACAATTATTCGAGATCAAACAATACCGAGTAATAAGAAAGTTCTGGTTTTGGTTGGCCAATCACTGAATAGCTTTCATGATACCAGAAATCAATAAAGGAGTAAGGTTTTATGCAAGTTTTAGAATGAGCTCAATATAAATGATTTTAACTTTTCATGTGAAATTTAACGACTTGCAGTCAAATATTTGTTAAGAATAAGTATAATAACTCACTTAATCTGGCCGAGTACTTTCGAATCTATGAGATCCATCTTCAGAGGCCGGATCTCATAGATTCGAAAGTACTCGGCCAGATTAAGTGAGTTATTATACTTATTCTTAACAAATATTTGACTGTATGTCGTTAAATTTCACATGAAAAGTTAATATTAACAACGCAGTTCGTCATGGAACAAGAAATCCAGGAATAAATGATTTATTAGGGTTTTTTTCTTTGAATAGCATGATGTGACGATATTTATGTTCGAATTTCAAATAAACTTAATAGAATAATTATAATTCTATTGATTCATTTTTTTCTGTCAAAGTCTGGTTTCACCCATCGTCGGTCCCAGCTGGAAACTGAGAGGCCACCATAGTTAAATTGCTAACATTTCTTTTTTTTTTGTAGATTACGTCCTGGAGACTCCAGTTAAGGAGTATAAGACAAGTCAGATTAACAATTATACTATCTTATACACTTGTTACCATAATTACTATATCAATAAGTTGAGGTGAGGCTTGATTTTAATATTAAAGGAACGCTTGTACGTTATAGAAAGCTTTATCAACTTAATTTTTTCAATTGTTTTTTAAATATTTATATATTTTAAATACTATTTAAAAATTGTGGTAGCTTGTTGTAGAGTTTCCTACCAATATAACTGGGGTTTTGTTTGAATAAGCTACTATTGTGGCTCACCAAGTGATAATATCCTCGGCTTCTTGTATTATAATCGTGTACGTCAAGATTTTGGTTAATATCACTCTTTTTCACGTATAAAGTAGCTTCACACACTTATAAGCAAGGTACAGTTAGGAGACCAAGTCTCTTGAACAACGGCCTACATGAATCTAATCTATTTTTTTTCGGAGGATGAAGTGGCACATAGGCCTGAGAACTGTGCGTGGGCAATGTATCGGATGATGGTGATTGATGAGTTGGACCTACAGTTTTAGGTGGGTTCCGAACCACCAGGAAGTGATTTTACAGCAGAGAACAGCCTTTTTTCTGGCCAATCCAATCGGTCAACCTTACAAAGAGCGCCCAGGAGTTTCGTAAGTTATCTCTGATTGAACAGATACCTGCTACGGCACTCGGCTATCACTTCCTATATATATATTGGTAACATGGATAACGAACTCCAAGCATATCTCTTAGAGGTCAGAAATTGTGAGATGCTCAAGCACCTATGTAAAATCGAGCTAAATACAGCTTTGTGAATATCATATTTCCCTCTGTGGTAGAGGGATGTAGAAAGATTTTCTGAAAAGAAAAATTTACATATAATTGCTCCGGAAATTAGCTCCTTTTGTGGTCACGCGCATGCGTCAGCTTGGTTTCTCCAAATCCACAAGAAGGGTGGATGCCCTGAACCTCCCTAAAATTTGCAGTGCCGTGTTACTGCAATCTACAGAAGTCCAGGACGGTATTCGCAATCCCTGTCGTTTTGACCTGCTTAAAACAACACAAGTGTATTTGTCAATAGATTTGACAATAGATATACTAATTCAATTAGAAATGGCGATCATCGTTGCCTTGATAAATATACATAAATATATTATACATTATTATAACAGCTGTTTTCATGTAGTAAATATATCTGTATATAAGGGCAATAATGGGCACCATTTTCAGTGTAATTAGCAAATCTATAGAATTTTGTGTTTTTTTTTGCTGTTTGCACAGCTGTTTTTATGTAGTGAATATATCTGTATATGAGGGCAACAACGTTGCCTTGATAAATAGACATAAATATATTGTACATTATTATAACAGCTGCTTTTATGTAGTAAATATATCTGTATCTGAGCAACAATGGGCAACAATGGGCACCTTTTTCAATGTAATTAGCATATCTATAGAATTCTGTCACTTAGGTTCTGTGTAGAGTTGGTAAGTTTAAATAACGTTTTTACCAAGATTTATCCTCTCTACCTTTTTTCCTACAAACCTTGGTGCGCCTCTTGAATACCTGAATTTCTTGTTAGAGGTGTAAATAATATTGGTTGTAAAATACACTTGTGATCGTTTGTTCAATTCTTATGTACTATTTATTGTATTTCGACGTATTCTTCAGCATTTTTCCTCCTATAATCCACTGTTTCTATTGATTTTGTAAGATTTATCTGATAATAGACGAAATTATTCGTTTGAATATTTCCATTTAACTTGTATATATTTTTTATTATATTATATCATATTTTGATTTTACTCATTTCGACGTATTTTTTGCATTATACTACTATAATTTACTAGTTTTATTGACTTTCAAGATCTTTGATCCATCCGATAATAAATGAAATTATTTGTTTAATTATATTCTTGTCAGAGGTGTAAATAATACTGGTTGTAAAATTCTCTTAAGATCGTTTTTTCAACTCTTACTATATATTGTACATATTGTATATATTATAACTCGTACTATATATTGAATTTTGACGTATTATTCTACATTATACTACTAATATTCACTGTTTTTATTAATTTTGTAAGATCCATCCGATAATACATGAAATTATCCGTTTAATTGTATTCCATTCAACTTGTATACATGTTTTTATTTTATTATATCATATTTTGATTTTACCCATTTCGACGTATTTTTTGCATTATACTACTATAATTTACTATTTTTATTGATTTTCAAGATCTTTGATCCATTCGATAATAAATGAAATTATTCGTTTAATTATATTCCAATTATTCGTCCAATTGTATTCCATTCAACATGTATATATTTTTTGATCGTACCTACTTTGACGTATTTTTCTGCATTATACTACTATAATTTACTGTTTTTATTGATTTTCGAGACCTACAATCCAACCGATAATAAATTGAATTATTCGTTTAAATATATTCCAATTATTAGTCCAAATACATCCCATTCGACTTGTATATATTTTCTTACTCTATTATAATATATTTTGATCGTACTTATTTCGACGTATTTTTCTGCATAATTATACTACTATCATTTACTGTTTATATTGATTTTCAAGATCTACGATTCAACCGATAATAGATGAAATTATTCTTTGAATTATATTCAATTATTTTTCAAACAATCAATCAATCAATTTATTGCCAAACACAAAAAATAAAAATACAAAGCAAACTTGACTTATAAATAAACAAAGATCATAAACAATGATAAAAAATAAGACAAGTCCACAAATCATAAATGTCATGGCACCTCCAGCAAAAGTAAAACTCTTAATAATTTGTCCAATTATATTCCATTTAACATGTATATATTTTTTGATTTATTATATTATATTTCGATCGTACTTATTTAGAAGTATTTTCCTTCATAATTATACTACTATAATTCACTGTTTTTATTGATTTTCAAGATCTACGATCCAACCGATTATAGATGAAATTATTTGCTTAATTATATTCCAATTATTTGTCCAATTATTTAT
>OX418227.1:25772852-25802357 GCA_948455865.1 Conomelus anceps | reverse complement strand
GTGGACACAGTACATTGATAGGAGATACTAGGAAAAGGAAAAGGAAGAGGAGGAGAACCTGTAAGAGGAGGAGGAGTAGGAGGAAGAGGAGGAGTAGTAGAGAAAGAAAAATTAGAAAGAAGAACAAGGAGGAGGGAGAAAGAGGGAGTGAAGAGAGGAAAATTAAGGGGAAGGAAAATGAGAAGAAAACAAGAGTAAGAATAACGAGGAAAAGAAGTAAAATAAATAAGAAGTGAATTCAGTATTCACTTATAATAACATTCCAATAAGAATTCCAATTTGATTTATTTCAAATTTTGCAGTTGACCTTCATTTCTTCCATAATTTTGAAGCCATAGGAACGTAAATGTAGAAGAAAAGTTCTTTCCTGACAGAGCAACGGAAGAAGAAACAAAAAAATTGAAGTTGGAGTGAAAAGTAAGAAAATTGTGGGGAGAAAGAGAGACAGAGTATAAAGTGAGAGTTTGAAAGTGAAAGAAGCGTGGGTAGGAAGGCGTAAATGATATGCCCATTCATTTTTCCGCATACTTTAATCTGAATATAAAACACGTGGCTTTAGTAGGCAACGCTTTTCAAAATTAATTGCGTTGTTAATAGTGTACTGCAGTAACGATTAAAATAACAAATTATTTCGCAGCCGAGAAGGGTTGTTGCGAGAAAACGTCTGAGAAGGAAGAGTTATCTACCTGCCGTTTAAAAAAAGTATCAGAGAAACGGCTTTTTTGCTTCATCTTCTTCAAAGAAATCTTGAGCTACAGGATGGAATAACCTACAAACTAAAAATTTGCTCGAAGTGGAATTCATTTCAACAATACTAACTCACTGCCCTTGATATTGAAAATGAGATAGATTTAATAGACTGAAAACATACTTGAAATGAAAGTACTTCAATCAAACTATCGTAATATACAATATACTCAATATAAACTACATCCTTGATGATAAAAAGACTTGGATGGGATAACCCACAAACTGAGAAAAAGAAAACTGAGATACCAACTGGAAAAATAATTAAATTTGAAAACTATCTCATTCTTAGATTTTTGGCAATCTCTTAAAACATTAGAGACAATATTAAACACGACCCCACGACATCACGACCCAAAGACATTACTCTTTCGATCTCTGATGTATATTGGGATGAAACTTCTCCCCATCATTGCGTTTCTTCCATGTTAACAAGCTAACCACAGTTTGTATCATCTTTTTGAGAAAGGAAATTTATGTTTTTGAAGATGGTGATGAAGTATTTTAAGGCATGATGTAAAGAAGTGATTAAATATATGTATAAGTACAGTAGGAACAATTAGTCTGGACGCGCGGCCGTTTGGTAGTCAATGGTGGAGAGGGGAGTGTTTATCGCTCATTTCTAAAAACATTTGGCCTTCAAGGTCACCATTTCAGCCGTCAGAGGAGCTGTAGAAAGTCGTAGAGTAAGCGAGCCAACTTTTACAGGACAGCCAGTAGTGACAGAGCCTAGTGTGAGAGCCATGCGCCCAGAGTAATTGTTTCCACTGTAAATAGATGTAAGAAATAAATAAATTAAATATCATCAAGAATATTGCGATATCATGTGCACTGCACATATTACAATTGTAAATTATAAACTAAAAAATTTCAGATGAATCAGAACATTGATATTCAAATTTTATCACTAATAAATATTTATTTCACATACTTCTTCTATCTCTTCTTCTCCTTCTCTTCCTCTTTTTCTCCTTCTCTTCCTTCTCTTCCTTCTCTACCTTCTCTTCCTCCTCATTCTTTTCCTCCTCCTTCTCCTCCTTCTTCTCCTTCTACAGCTTTTTCCTTCTTCTCCTCCCCACCACTATTGTTCTTCTGCTTCTTTCTTCCGCTCCTTATTTTTCTTCTCCCTCTTTTTCTTCTTCATTTTATTCTCCTTGTTCTTTTTTCACCTTTTCATTCTTCTACTTTCTTCCATCTATCAATTATTTTAGCTCAATTTCCATTCTGCCCTATTCTTCACTGCTTCACCATTTTTCCACTATTTGTCAGTTTGATAAATTATCAGCTCCTTCAAAATAAACTCGCAATAATTTGTTCTGATCTGCCTATAAACTCAAACTTCATCCACAAGTGGGCTATAATATCATGCAAACACACCGTTTCCAACTGTTGAGGGTAACCACCAACCACAAGCAAGACACCCTGCCATACATAATGCATGCACCATACCAATCAACGGCATTGATTTGCAATGAAGTATTTGATGCAAGAGCAGCAACCACTTGTCTATCAGTTTACTCAACCTAACCTAACCTAACCTTACCGACGGCATTGGAAAATCGTTTTTCAACTTGTGATTCACATCAGAGACGCCATTTGCATTTTGTGCGTTGCCTAATGATCGTTTCGATCCCAGAAGGCTGTGTTGTACTCCCAGAAGGCAATGTTACCCATAAGGCTCTCTCTGCACTCCCCGTCGTTCCCAGAAGGCTGTGTACTCGCCTGGTCTAGGAGCGAGCGAGCCCTTCTCATCAATTCTCGTAAACTCAGTACAAGCTTCCCATTTATCATCCATTCACTGACTCGCTTCGAAGGTCTGTTTGAATTGTGCAAGCTGTTTGTCTTCAGCTCCAGTCTGGAGTATTGGAAGTATTGATGATCTTACTATCATTGATTACTGATCTTTTGTTCCTCTGAAAATAATGAAAACTATTATCAACATAATTATCACTATTCTGTTGATATAGGGTAAGTACTGACTATGTACGATTGGTGATCTCAAGATCATTGATTACTTTTATTTTGTTATTTTTAAGAATGATAAAGGTATTACCAACATCGTGCTCAATGTACTCAACCAATGTACTTAAAATTGATATAGGTTAAGCATTGCCTATGTAGGATTGGTAATCTCAAGATCATTGATTACTAACTTATATATATATTTTTTTAATGATGAACCTAAGTAGGTAATAAGGCCGATTCTGCCGCGGCCAATCAGAAGACAGGGGGGCGTGGCCACCCCCCTTCCCCCTCCCCCAGGTCAGACATTTTGTAAACACCCACCCTTCCCCCTGTCCCACTCAGCCATTTTGTTTTTAAGGTCACATACCCCCCTTCCCTATGTGTCCCCACTTTATTCCCAATAGATTAAAGGGGGACCCCCCGCAAGCACCAATGAGAGAGGACCTATCCCCCCTGACCCCACCTCGCACAGAAGGTTCCCAATAAATATAGAACATACAGCTTTATATCTATATATACATGCTTGCAATTGTATATCTATATATACCTGCTTGCAATTACTATATCTATATTTGCTCTTATCCGTAACCCCCCGCCCCCGCCCCCGCTTTAGCTATTAATTGCATCTGCACACTTGTCACCACCTGCTGTGATTCTCAAAGCCCTCTCTCTCTTTCGCACGTGCAGTGTTAATATACCCCCCTGCCCCTCCACCCATCGATTTAGCTATTAATAACACTTCCGCCCCCTGCTGTGAAAAAACTATTTCATAACGTTTAAAAGCAGTGCACGTGCACAAGTTTTATGTAGATTTTTTTTTTTTTTTTATGTGACTAATTAAGCTGTGGATTGTGCTCATTAACTTTTAACATGTTCTCTGTGGGAGTGAACCATCTACATCAACATGACAGAGATGAACATACATCTACTTTCTCTCTCAGGTCATTAACCTTTGCATGAATAATCCTGTCTGTGTGAGAGAGAGAGAGGCTTTCTCTCTCACTCTCTCTCAGCTCATTTGAAGGTCACAAACATGTTTTAACCTGTCTGTGTGTGAGAGAGAGGCTTTCTCTCTCACTCTCTCAGCTCATTCATTAGCCTTGGTTGAAAATTCAAATATGCTTTGCAATAATATTAAACTCATCTATAGCTATACCAATAAGTAAACTGAATGACCAAAACATGGTATTATTGAATCACGTGCACTACCTTTTGAATCTCGTGCACTACCTTTTGAGGTGTGCAAGTGAAACTGGATCCTCCAATAGATTCATAGGCGCCTGCTATTAGTAACATGGTTTCTAGCCAAACCCAACACACATAATCACGTTTAGCATCATTAAATGTTGTTAGACACAAATAGGTGTAGAATGGTGGTGTACTTTTCAGGTCATTAACCTTTGCATGAATGCACATGCCACGTTCTGTTGGTTTCCCCCTCATGATTAAAATTTTTTACATTTTTTATCCGCTAAATCATATAGAGCATCCCAAAGTTCGTTTGTATCTGAAATAATTTGTATTGGGGAATTGTTAGAACACCCATAGTGCAAATGACCCTCCTCACTTATAACTATATCTAGGAGATCATATATTTCAGATAAAATAGGATAGCAGAAATTCTCAGTTTTTGTTGCAGACAAAGTTCCATCATCTGCCTCGGTTGAAAATTTAATATGCTTTGCAATAATATCAAACTCGCTTACTGAAATAGCCATCAGTAAACGGGATAGTTTTTTAAATTTTGTATAGCTGTAGCATCGCATCCTTCCTCTATGATAGTTAAACACATACTGAATGACCGGCGGTTTGTTAGTTAGAAAAAGCCTCCAAAGGAACGTCAACCTCACTGCCTTATTGGAGGTCACTCTTTTTTTTATTTGGGTAAAAAGAGGTTCGCACAGGGCTAGGTCACATAAACCTGTGCTATGGAGAAAAACCCATTGTAAAAATTTACATTTCTTTCAACTCTACTTGTCCGTTCTCATGTTCGCATATTAATACAAAATTTCTCTTGTTAAAATCTGTCAAGTTCTCATTATTTAATACGCTTTTAAATTTATCACATAGTAATAAATCGAAATAAGAGTCTCCCTCACTGTCGGGATCGTCGAGATTTAGTAACACTCTGCCTGTACCATAAATTATTGCGCTTTCAACGGTCAGATATGAACCAAGAGGTACTGATTCTAGAGGCAACACCTCACGTGCCAAAGCGTTGAATGCAGCCATGTTGAAACGACTCATCTTTCCTAATGATTCAAGCTTCTCAATTTCACTCCTTTTATGCATTCTCCCCAACACTGTTTGCGCAAGCACAGTTTGTAGCTTCTTCCTCAATTTGTAATAATTTTTTAACGCAAAGCCTATGCGGCCTGTACCAGGATAAATAATGGTTAATATCGCTCAAATTTACAGTGTTTAAAAAAATTTGTTTCAACTGTCTCGCAAGTCCAATGTTTTCACGAGTAGAATTTCTAATGGCATCCTCACACAAATCAAACCACTGCAGATATTCTCGTAATTTGTTCTCTAATTCTTTATCCGCACACATCCACTTCTGGGGATCCATTATCTACAACTAATTATTTATACAGCGGGATTAATACCGAAAAATTGATAGGTTTCCTACCAACGCCCACGCTACAAATTCTCACTTTGTGTGATTCCATCTCATAACCACAGTAAACGCATACGACCTTTTTTCCATCATAGTAAAATCCTTGTCTCGCATAATTTCTTTTGCTTGTTCTACTATAAAAAGCGCAATTCCTCATACTTTTCATTCGATTATTTTCACAAGTATAATCCCCCTCCTCTCCTATCTTTGGAAGCGTGTTAGATGTTAATAGTTGCAAATAATGTTGTGCACTTATTAGAGCGCATCTCCCACCTTCTACATTTTTGTGTATGTTACAAACCTCAAAACACCACGTATCTTTTGACTTTGTGAAATTAGGTTTCGCGTAATATTCCGGTATGGTACGTACATCATTATGATACTTTTTCAAAAACGCCGCTTTTTCTGTTCCCTTTGTAAAAATGCAATCATACGCGCCGAGATATCCTCTCATCAATGAATCTGTAAACTCCGTCACCCCCTCATCCCATAATATTTTATGATAATGTTGTTCTAACCAGGTAGCCTCGCGAAACATTTTCCAGCTCAAAGTAGATTTCGGAAAAGGAGGTTTAAAGTGTAGTACCACATAATTACCAGCCCGATCAACCAGCGCGAATTCTTTTAAAATTATTTGATTATTATCTCCCTTAAACCAGTGTAGATCCGCAACGGCAAAATTCTTCTTCTTCTTTTCTTCCATCTCACACTGTATTCCCACTGTACGTGTTTTTCCGTCTTCACTAGCCTCAAAATCTCCAATCGCCTCTTGAAACAGCGAAGAAGTCGACATGTTGCTCTCTCACACACGCCCACACGAATGATAAATTATTTTTTACATTTCGCCTTTTATATTTTAAACATACCCCTACCGGCAATTTATTGTACTTCTCTAACTAATGAGGTTAAAGGTGTGTATTCCATTATTGAATCACTTATAAGAATACAATATGCCGAAGTCGAGTTTGGTAGTTCTTTACTAAATTCCATATCTAATCTTATATCTGTGGATGTTTTCAAATGATCAGATTGGTGTGAACAGTCAATCACAATTATTGGTGATTTTTCGCAAAACGCTTTAAAATCAATAGCGTTCCCATGTTCTGCATTTATAGTGCGATTATAGTAACTCGGCGCGAAATCTAAAAACATGCGATACATTATCTGCCTATTCCCCAACAAATTATCATAGGGATAATATTGACTGTTTAGAAATAATTTAACGTTATACAACTCGCACGAATCAAAATCAGACATTGATTTATTAACAGCATTTTTCCGAGCCGTTTGAAAGGCTAAAATTACATAGCGTGGAACATCTAAATGCGACGATGTTTTTATTGCCCACGAATGAATTCTCGATGTGGCCATGTTTGGAAATTCGTGAATCTCCCATCTTCTAAACGCAAGTTTTAAAGGGCGATCAGAATCAAGTAATTTCAAAAATTTCAACCTTACGTGATCTTCCAAATGGATGTACGGAATTTTCCACTGTAGTTTATCAATTGTTAAAGAAACATTTGTTCCTGTAGCCGATTCAACGCAGTTTAGATCCGACGCACTTCTCAATAATACAAGCTCTTGTTTCAAGTTTAAAATTATTCGTTGAAAATCTTCGAAAAATGGTAACAAAAGTTTCAGCGGTACGCAAAAAATGAATTTATTATCCGTCAACTTATATCCATCTCTATCAAATCCTGCCAATTGGTATGTATTTGTATCGAAAACATTTTTCAAAAGCAATCCTTTAATTGTAGACGTAATTCCGACAAGTCTCGATTTCGCTACTTGCTGTCCCGCCAATTCATAACGTATCTCATCAAACAGATGGCCTACCACGTTGCTGACAAGTTTATATTCGGCATGCACTGGCGGATCCTCGGGTTTCGCACCAGGCTTTGTACATTTAACACTCCCCTCAATAAATAGAAAGGATTTACAAGGCAGTGTGTATATATCCTGCTGATTTACAGGAAGCCTTACTTCATCCGAATTACCTAGTTTCTGTCCAGAATATGTTGTGTGCGTGTGAAATTCGTACTTAGTAATATCAGAGTAAAATTGAATTTGACTATCGACATCTAGAATTTCACTTATTGCGGCTCCCGACATTTTTCCAATTAACTATAAATCCCAATTTTTCTAGTATTCTCGCGTTTTTAGCTGTTAATCTGTTTTTCGGCGTTAACATAGGTGTTAACGCTACTGAGCTTAAACTCCTACTGAGGCTTTCTCTGTTCTCATCTCGACGCTTAGGTACGGCATTGAATACAATAAAACCCATCTTCTAACTTTTCTCACGAATATGTAACCTCACAGTTATACTATCCCCTCGAAAATCGATAAGTGATCCGTCTTGATCGGTTACCGTCACATTAATAAACTGAATTCTGCGCGTATTGAGAGGTACATATATAATTTCTGCGGGCGTTTCATTAATCAAATAACCGGGCGGTACCCTCGGCAGAAATTCGTAAATAATATGCTTTTCATCTCCATTAGCGAAGCTTCCACATGCTAAATTACACGACACCACGATTGTATTAATATGACTGATCGAGACTAAATGATTTGAATAATGCCATGTATTTGCTTCGAGTAGAAGTTTATCAAACCCGAGTGTCTTACCAATTGAATCGTCAAAAGTTAAATCTACTGGTTTATCGGAATAAATTCCAACTTTCATAGTGTTATTATTCGGTTGTATAACAAGACTCTCATCGCTCAAGTTCAATTTCAACTTTATAGCGCTTATTATATTATCAATTTCGTACGATCCTGTATCAAGATTCACCAGTTTATCTCCATATTTAAAACTGGAATTTTTCCCCCTTATTATATTCGGTATACTATTAAACGTCCACAAGTTAACCAATCCAATTTCCCATTCGCGATTTTTATCCAATTCCAGAGCATGGTTTAAATTCTCATATAGATTACTTGTTTTTGAGGTTAGTGTAATAACAGCCATCACTCACTCAGCTAATGCTTTCAACACAAGCGTAAAATTACAACTGGTTAGCAAGAAACAAAATCACTAGGTGCCCACAAATGTCTGTGTTTACCCGCTGCAATTGGTTGGTATTATAGAATATTTTTACATTATTTTCTTTTTTCCAATATTTTGCCAATTCGCGTGGCGGTTGCAAGTCACCGATCGGATCAAAATAATACACATTTTTTCCTCGTTTAATATATGCGGTCCAATGTGTTCCCATTCCAATCTGTTTGTCTAAATTAACAATTGCGAGCTCATTATTTCGAATTTTACTCGGAAGTGTATCAATCATATATATGCCCCTTAGTGGTATATCTAATATTTTGCACCATTTTATCAGGTCATAGTTTGACAGCGGGCCGTTCATCTTTGCGTTTTTCTCTGTCTTTTCCTCTGCTTTTTTCCACCTTGCTTCTTTTTAACCTTTGGAAATAGTGTTACACCGTATTGGGTGGGGGGTACTAGTATTCTTCCGCCTGTTGGATATGGTTTCAGATAAAAACCGCGACCAGCAATATGATTTTTTAACCTATTGATCGCCTTTTGCCTAATACTATCACTATGTGTTTTTCTAACTCCCCTCGTTTTTCGTTTTCTCAAACCGCCACCAAATGCGGATTTCGCTTTCATAATGTTTGTAACAAGATAAGAATATGCTCTCTCAGATAACCCCGTTTTTGGGTCCTTGAAAATTTCCCAAGCTCCATCTGCCAAGTGCCTGTCAGCCTCCGCCCGCGTCTTGTTATCAGACGCTCGGGAGTAAACTATGTCGTGCGTCTTACATAAATCATCAAGACGGTTTATAGGTTTGTCTCCACGTGCTAACCTTGACCTTAACCTTGTACCAGGTCCGCAATACGAATAATTAGGTAGATGAGCCTCGAAATTGAGGTTATCCACCCCCTTATTTATCACTGTACCCAATACATTGCCAATTTTTGATAAAATACCTCTTCCGCGCTTACGAACAGAGCATCGCTTTTTCTTAACAGTGTTCATCCTTTAAAGGTTAAACATAAACTGAACTGTAATTACTACTACTACTACATAATTGATTAGTTTTCTTCAAAAGAAAATTCGATTTTTCATTAAAAGTCTCGGCGCAATTTGCAAGAACGCTATAGTATTTGTAGAAATTACAAACTGTTTCTCGCTCATCAACCATAAATTTATACCAATGTATCAACCCAATTTCAAAGGAAATTGGTGTTTTATAATACGAATTAACGCAAGATTTAATATTGAATAAAGTATGATTTCTCAGTGAAGTTGACGATCCAAAGGAATTGAAAAGAAATTGCGTATCATTTCGTTTCTCATGCAGATTGCACGATTTATTTTTATTTAAAAGTAGTACGGTGTTTAGACAGCATAATAGAAATATAAATAGTACTATCGTTTTCCACACGTGCCGCATCGCCAAAGCACATTCCATGTTGACAGATACAAACATACTGATAAAAATAGAACACCGTGTTGAGGGGGAGAAGCGAGCGCGTGCCAGCGAGAGCTTCCTGCGAGCTTCCTTCTTTTAGGTGCTCACCTAAAAGAAGGAAGCTCATCGCATCCAGCAATCCTTTTTTAGATTGTCGCGCACACCGCTAAAGATCATTCGCGTTTTGAACGTCATAGTTATCGGATCGAAAAAGTGTGATCATCTTTATCAGTTTGAAAGTGTCACAACAGTTTGAACTTTAGCTATCCGCGCACAGCGATAAAAGAGCATTTGCGTTTTTGAACGACACAACAAGAAGAGTGATCATTTTGAAAGCATCACATCAGTTTGAAACAAAGGTGAGCAATAATAATTCAAATCTTTATTTACATTAATCAATTATAACAAACTCGAAATAAAGCCACAAAATAATCAAACTCATAAAAATTATCTTCAACCCAATCACGCATTTTTACAAGTTTTTGGGTAAATACTGTTAGTGCAAAAAATCTTGCATATTAAATTGGAGCAATTGTAATAGTAATAGTAATTGTTCAATAATATTTACAATAAATCTTCTCACACCTGATTAATGCAGACGACATCTCCATAATCTGATAATAAGTGTGCATAATCCAAATTTTTAAACATCAATCTGATCCATTTTCCCTATTTTGTTTGTTTCAGTTCCAACTAGAGGTGTTTCAAGTCTACAACAGAGCGCAAGTGATTCCTCGGCTTCCTTCTCGTACAGGTTTGTTTACTTTTTTAATTAATTCTCTTCCTTCTTCTCCTCCTTCTCCTTCTCCTCCTCCTTCTCCTCCTCCTTCTCCTTCTCCTCCTTCTCCTCCTCCTTCTCCTCCTCCTCCTTCTCCTTCTCCTTCTCCTCCTCCTCCTTCTCCTTCTCCTTCTCCTTCTCCTTCTCCTTCTCCTCCTTCTCCTCCTCCTTCTCCTTCTCCTTCTCCTCCTCCTTCTCCTCCTTCCCCTTTAAGACTGTTCTTATTATATATACAAAACGATGCATGACACAGTTTTTTCGAATCTGCAATAATTACTTTACAATATACGCATTGCAAATAAGCCGTTTTATGTAGAAAAAATCCATTACTCGCGAAATATTCAGCATTTCTTTTAAAAACCAATATCCTCTTATTAAATGTGTTTGACCAGTGAGGCATCGATCTTTGATAAAATGTCTTTATTCGCTGGTCGTAATCCCGAAGATTATTAAAATTTTCATTCTCGATAGAAATATTATGCATTCTCCTCCACCCACAATTCGGACTATGTTTTTCATGTTCTTTTTCGGGATCATCTGTTATTAGCCATTTTTCCAAACCAACTAAACAAAACACGCACTGCACTGAGTCTGGTGGCGCCTTGAATACAAATCCCAGTTTAGCTAAATGTTTAGGCGATAAAAGGGGAGATTCGAATTTTTTCCATCTCTCATCAAAACTTAATAACCTCAATCTTTCGTACATTAAAACGTGTGATTGATCCATAGTGTGCTGATCAACTTCTAATCCACTACTAACTTGTTTGTTTTAGATCAGTTGTACCAGCGGAGTGTAAGAGAGCACACATCTGAGTGAGAGGATACATCTGAGAGAGAGCGCACATCTGAGAGAGAGCACACATCTGAGAGAGAGCAGACATCTTAGAGAGAGAGAGTTCATCATTTGCCATCACCCTTTTACAATGTAAGTATCGATTATTGACTGCGCATTATTTCGAATTATTTTTCTCGGTAGAAACTATTATTCTGCAGAAATCACACTGCATGCGAGTATCTCCATTCAACTAATTCTGCTGCCGATTGTTGTACATTGGAGGAGTAAACTTACGTTCAGTATTCCTACTTAGTTTTACCAGCACACTTGAGTGTTTGAAATAATTTACAATTTTTCCCACACCGAAATCTTCTGGACGAATTACACAAAAATTTATCAATTTTGTTGTTACACATATTAAATGTATGATAGACGCCATTACACGATTCGTGATGGTTATCTGCAATATGTAATTGCATTATTCGATAAAAACAAGTATCTGAATTACATTCTCCAATAAATTGGTGTAATGGTTCATTGAGCGCAGGATTTATACACACGCAATATTGTCCATATTCTCTTCCATAACACTCATAACGGTGGAAGCGTAATTTATGTATTAATTGTTTTTCGAACGAGGATTTATTTTTAATAAACTTTTCTTCTTCTTCCTCGTCTACCGCCACGTTTATATCCATAGATATAATCTGTTTCACACTCATAATCTTTTTTAACCTTTCAGTTGGAGAACACAGTGGAATCGCTTCCTTTGAAAGTCAATCTTTCGTAATTTAGAACAGTGCGTGGTGATCAACTTCTAATCTGCTACTAACTTGTTTTGTTTTAGAGAGAGAGCACTAATTCGTCAAAATGCGGTATACAATCAAGGATCTGCGTGGATTGAACAATAACGCGATACGTCACCGTATAACCTATCTAGACGAGGAGCTGGACGTGGAATCGACTTTGGAAGCTACAAAACCCATAGTATTGAACCAGATCGTCGAGGAGTCAGACCGTTTCCACGGAAATGTGAAATGGTTTTTAGTGTTAAATATTATATTACAAAAATTGATTGTTTTGCCCGAGGAAAGTGAACAAATTTCGAGTACTGTAAACTTTCACAGCTACTCGGCAATATGTGTGAATGTTCGTGAAAATTTAGATGAATTGAGCAAGTACTATGAATTAGCTATTAAGAAAATTTTAAATTCTTTCCAGAATTTTACAAAATTTGGTAGTGGGTGGGTTTTGAGTAGAATACATTCTTTAGATTTAAACATAATTCGGTATAATCCTATGTACACATCCTCATCTTCCTTTGTAGAGACTCCCGATTTTATTGTAAGGAAAAAGTGTGTGATTAACATAAAAAATTTCAATGACGAGAAATGCCTATTGTGGTCAATTCTCGCTTATTTCCATCATCGTCGAGATACACATATGACTGTTGAATATTTGAGCAAGTTTGCTCACACACTCAACACAAACGGGGTCAACTTCCCAGCCACCATGAGAGATGTTAAGAAAATTGAAATTTTGAATCCCAACATATCGATTAATGTAATTGCGTACGACGATGATGGAAAGAAATTCTATCCCTACAGATGTAGTATATATAGGCAACGCAGACATCAGGTGAATCTTTTGCTTTTAACAACTAAAACCGCACCACATAAATCACATTTTTGCTTGATCAATACCGCGAACGGGAAAAACGGGTTGTCTCGGCTCTTGAGTCATTTATCAAAAAGAGGGCATCAAGTACACATATGCGAATTTTGTTTCCATCGTTTCACAACTGACAAAATGGTAAATAGAGATGGAAAACAAAATTTGGAAAGGCATCAAGAGCTTTGTTCAAAGTTCGCGGCGCAAAGAACGGTGCTACCCAAAGAAGGTGATGTAATCAAATTTACAAACTATACTTATACACTTAAACCTAAATATGTAATTTACGCCGATTTTGAATCGTTTATTTTACCAATTAAAAGCGGAGAAGAGGGGGAAGAAGAAGCTGATGCTTCAGACCCTGTTACTAGTAGCTTCACAAAAAAGACACGTGAGCATGTTGCGTGCGGGTATTGCTTTGTAGTGTTAAATATACATGGTGAAATTTGTCACGGACCCATTCTTTATCGCGCGCGAAATGAAAGTGAAAAAATTATTAAAAAATTCGTTGATGATGTAACAGATTTAGGTGAAATGCTTTATAATGATATGAAACGCGAAATACCGATGATTCCATTAAATGAGCGTGAACAACAAGTATTTGATGATGCAAAACAATGTGGTTTATGTGGGAAGGATTTCTTGATTGGTGAGGTGAGATGCAAACACCACTCGCACGAATCAGGCGAATTTATTTGTGCAGCTCACCAAGCCTGTAATTTAAATGCTAAATCACCCGATTTTATTCCATGTTATATACATAATTTCGCAGGGTACGATTCCCATTTTATTGTGCAAGCTTTGGGGAAATGCAAAAGAAAAATACATTGCATCGCCAATTCCTCTGAAAAATTTATGACGATTAGTATTGGTAAAATTAGGTTTTTAGATAGTTTTAAGTTCATGAATGCTTCATTAGATTCACTTGTAAAAAATTTGTCAGAAAGTACTGAATTGGAAACGAAATTTAAAAGGATGCACACTGTATTCAGAACACCTGAACAGCACCAGCTTTTAATCAAAAAGGGTGTGTATCCATACACTTATTTTGATTGTGCTGAAAAGTTCAATGAAACATGTCTTCCTCCCATAGAAGCATTCCACAATGATTTGAACGATTCACCATTGGATCCTGCTGAATATGAACATGCACAGAAGGTGTGGAAAGCGTGTAATATTTCCTCTCTTGGCGAATATCACGATCTATACCTTCTAACGGATGTTCTGCTTTTGGCCGATGTTTTTGAGGATATGCGCTCATCATTATTCGACAAATATGGATTGGATGCTATCCACTTTCTCTCATTGGCACATTTCTCATGGAATTGCATGCTAAAATACACACAGGTGGAGCTTGGTTTGATTCGGGACATTGATATTCATCTTATGATTGAGGGTGCAGTGAGAGGTGGATTATCGGTCATTCCGCATAGGTTCGCTGAAGCGAACAACCCATATATGTCGAATTATGATGAGAGTAAACCTACTAATTACCTTGTTTACCTGGATGCTAACAATTTATATGGATACGCAATGTGTGAACCTCTCCCGAGCGGAAATTTTAAATTTTTGAATGAGAATGAAATCGCACAAGTAGATTTTTTAAACTTGAGTGCCGATTCAGAAATTGGCTACATTCTGGAGGTTGATATGCAGTATCCACAATACTTACACGATTCTCACAATCAGTTTCCCCTTGCCCCCACAAAAGAAGCAGCCCCCCTTCACCTGATGTCTGAATATCAAAAACACGATTCACAAAAATCATCAACAAAACTCCTTGCAACACTTTATGATAGAACAAAATATGTAATTCATTATCGCAATCTCCAGCTTTACACTCAGTTGGGTATGCGTTTAACGAAGATTCATAGGGTAATTAGTTTTACACAGTCCCGTTGGCTACAACCTTACATTCAATTCAATACGGAATGTAGGCGAAATGCCAGGAATAAATTTGAAGTTCAGAACTTTAAAAATTTATCGAATATAATATACGGAAAATCACTCCAGGGTAATCGTCACCATTGCACCGTAAATCTCATAACAGATGAGAGAAAATTGGATAAATATGTTTCCAGGCCATTGTGTAAACGCTGGGTGATTTTTGATGAAAATGTAATTGGGGTGTTTTCAAGAAAATCTGAAATATGCTTGAACAAACCAATTTATGCGGGTTTCACCATTTTGGAATTGAGTAAACACCTAATGTTTGATTTCCACTACAACAAAATTTTGAACATATATCGTCCTGAAAATGTGAATCTATTAATGTCGGATACAGATAGTCTTTTCTATGAAATAAAAACTGAGGATGTGTACCAGGATATTAGGAATAATTTGACATGGTTTGACACATCTGATTACCCAACCACTCACAAATGTTATAGTCTTGTAAATAAAAAAGTGGTTGGGAAATTTAAAGATGAGACAAATTCAAAAATTATCACACATTTTGCTGGCTTACGGCCCAAAATGTATAGTTTTAAATATGTAGATGATGAGAATGAATTGTATAAAAACGTAGCTAAGGGTGTAAAGAAATCTGTTAAAGATCGCTGTCTAACATATGATTTGTACAAAAAATGTTTATTCGAAAGAAGCACACATTACGAGAGGTTCAATATGATAAGGAGCTATTGTCATAAAGTATATCAGATTGCATGTGCAAAAACAGCGCTCTCATGCTATGATGATAAAAGATACATCATGCCCAATTCGGTTGACACCTTGGCATGGGGTCATTATAGAATCCCCCAAGTTGAAGAAGGAGAAGAAAAAGGAGAAGAAGAAGAAGAAGAAGTAGTAGAAGAAGAACCTTCCTCTCAAAGTGTGAGACGGTGAGTGAGGAGAGGAGAAGTGAGGCGTGCTGCTTCACAAAAAGAGGGTAGCTAAAAATAGATTACCCACGCGACGCGTGGACGCGTGCCGAGGCAGTTGAGATATATCACACGTGTGTGATGTCGACAAAAATGAATGAACTTAGACATAGATTAGCACAAGAATTGCATTCTGTGCCAAGAGTACATTTTAATAGGAGAAAATATGAGATTAAAAGTGAGGTGGATCTGCTTCAGGCAGATTTAATTGATATGAGCTCGCTGGCGAGAGATAATTCAAATTTTACTTTTATTTTAGCTGTAATTAACTGTTTTTCTAAATATGCTTATTGTGTGCCAATAAAATCCAAAAGTGCCGGCTCTGTGTATGCTGCGCTTGAGCCTATTATTCGTAAAAATAAAAATGTTAAATTTTTTCAGACAGACCAAGGTACCGAATTTTTTAATACAAAAGTAAAAGCATTATTGGATAGGTATAATATTAAACATTACCATGTTTTTAGTGAGAAAAAAGCTGCAATAGTCGAACGTTTTATTAGAACTATTAAATCAAAAATCTATAAATATTTAACGCAGCATGGAACAAAACGATGGGTGGGAGCATTACCAACAATGGTTAAAGAGTATAATAATGCTTTCCACAGAACAATTCAAATGCGGCCATCTGATGTTCGCAAAAAACATCGAAATCATATAATAGCATCGCTTAATAAGGCGGCCAATGAGAACTTGCGTTTGAAATCTAAACGAATAAAACCGAAATTTAAATTGGGTGATGTTGTACGCATTAGTAAGTACAGACAGGTTTTCGACAAATCGTATAATATTAATTGGAGTGGGGAATTATTTATAATTCATTCAGTCTATCCGACTAAGCCACCTACTTACATCTTGCGTGATTTGAAAGGGGAAATAATTTCTGGCCGTTTCTACGAAGAAGAAATGAAAAAAACAAAGCTGGATGAGGAGGAGCAGAAAGTTTATTTAGTAGAGAAAATTATAAGGAAAAATAAAGATAAAATATTGGTTAAATGGTTAGGTTTCAGCGAACCTACATGGATCGAGAGAAAGAATTTACTAGGTTAAGAACTGTATTGTAAATACTATGTATTATATTGTAAATACTATGTATTATATTGTAAATAAGCGAAATGTTGTATATTGGAAAAGAACTGAAAAATATTATCAATAAATTGATATAATATGTTGAAGCATGTGTTTTATTCAGTTATCCATTGACTATCATAGTGATACAATGGTAAAGGATACGACCATACCCATCATCAATTTTGATGAGGTTATTACAGGTAAACCGAACATTGGCAAGAGTAAAAATGGTAGTTTATTACCGCATAATGCACGCATTATCCTGATTGGAAGATCCAACAGTGGTAAGACAAATACGTTATTGAATTTGATTTTCAATAAAAACGGATTGAAATTTAAACATTTATACTTATTTAGTAATTCTTTGTATCAAGATAAATATGAATTTTTGAAAAAGGTGTTTTCAAAGATAAAATGTGTTACTTTTCATTTATCAGACAATACTGATATGATAAAGCATCCCAACAAAGTTGAGAGAAACTCTCTTGTCATTTTTGATGATTTACAATTAAGCAATGTACCTCAAATTCGTAATTACTTTACAATGGGTAGACATCGCGAAATTGACACAGCCTACTTGGTACAAAGTTACGGATCTATTAAAAAACATCACATCCGAGATAACGCAAACATGCTAATTATTTTTAAACTTGATCAATTAAATTTGAAATTAATTTATAGGGATTTTGTAGGGGAAGATATGAGTTTCAGTGAGTTTAGAAAACTATGTTGGGAGGTGTGGTCAAAAGGTGCTCACAAATTTGTTTCTATTTTTACTGAATGTAAGGCTGAAAATGGAAGATACAGAGAGCAATTGGATAAATTCATAAAGATTCCTTTGCAATGAGGTAACTTCGGTGTTTGCACGTTTTTTGTTCATTCAACGTCGCGGCATTAATGGAGAAAGTTAATATGCGTAAGAAACGCGGTCGTGCTGCTCCTACCGCAGCATCATCTGTTGGGGAGAGAAGCAGTTTAATAGATAGAATAAAAAAATTGAGAAAAACTATTATTGAAAAACACAGAAATTTATTGGGTTTTCAAACACAGAGTGAAGAATTTAATCGTAAAAGGTTGGAACCAATAATTACTCCATTAATTGAACTCAAAAAGAGCACAATCTCTGCCAATGAAACAGTAAAGCGCGAAAAAGAACACAAGGTTGAACCGCTGGTAAGGGAGAAGGAGAAGGAGGAGGAGGAGGAGGTGGAGGAGAAGGAGGATGGGGAGGAAGATGTAAATATTTCTGCTAATGATAAATCTGCTTTCTTTGATTCGACTTTGAATATTACTAACCGTCGCACTCGAATAGAAGAAATTTTAGACAACTATTTAGGTGTGTTTCATAACGAGAAATTAGATAATTCTATTCCTTACGGTATACGTTTTGATCATAAACAAAATTTATATTTTATCGGCGATGAGCCCGTAAGTTTTGATGATGTTTTTATAACTGTCGGCGAACAAAGGTTTAGAATGACTCATGGTTTGTTGGAGCTATTGTTTAACAGTAGACCAAATTCAAATCTCTACAATAACAAAGATTTGGCGAAATATAAAAAAATATTATCACTGACATCTGTACATATTAATAACCAGGGTTACGTAATTCGCAATTCTGGTAAAAAATCTCAAATTATACAGAAACTTTTTCCACCCAAAAAACGTTCAAAGTATGGGAAAGGATTATTGAATTTTGTTAGAAATAAATCACGTGATAGAAACTACATATTCTGGGATGATGTTAACGAACTAGTCGAACGGTTATTTATTTTAATGGGTTCAAAAAATGCAGGAAATTCAGCTCACGATATTGAAATCGATTCGATATTACAAGAACTGCGAGAAGCCAGCTTTATACAGTAAAAAAGCGAGGACAGGCCGTGTTGGCAGGAAGCTGTTCGGTAGAGCGAAAGAGGAGAGAAAGAAATATGAGAGAGATGAGGCTGGGTGAAACCGGCTGTTGCGAAAGAGGAGGTTAGAAGGAATGCGGTGAGGGCGCCTCCTCACCCCTCTGCGAAACATCGTGTAAAGTGAGAATAGCCGACTAAAGACATGAGCTGGGGTGGTGACGTCAGTGCTGCCAGCGCGAGTCATCTTGACAAGCAACACAAATCGGAACCTCTCCGCTAAAGCGGGTGTACCGAGGTGTTGATAATTAATTTCGACATTCGAACAATGAACACCGATCGATTCGGTAGGATGCATACAGTGCATGCGAAGCAATTAGAGGAGTTAAAAAAATTAGTAGCGAATTTTGACAAGTTGAAATTTGAATTGAGTGAGTTGAAGAAAGCTGTTTTAACTAGAACAGAATTTAACAATGAAAGAAGCCAACTTGTGTCGTTTGAAAATCTCAATAGTGGATTAAGTATAATTAACAATGTGTTGGAAAAACGCATGCATGATTTAGAACAGGTTGTTTTAACTAGGAGAGAATTTGAGCAGGAGAAGGCTAGTGTGCTGGTGAGTAGACATACCCTCAATAATGAGATGAAAATTATTAGCAAAGAGGCAGAGGCAGAAAGAGATAAACTACTCACTC
The DNA here is from genome assembly GCA_948455865.1 of Conomelus anceps. Lineage (NCBI taxonomy): Eukaryota > Metazoa > Arthropoda > Insecta > Hemiptera > Delphacidae > Conomelus > Conomelus anceps. The sequence goes on along the minus strand of OX418227.1, from coordinate 25,782,876 downwards.
GAGATGAATTCAATAGGGAAAATTTACTCACTAAAAAAGAGTTTATAATTGAAAAAGCAGGATTCATCTCATATGAACAACTTAACACAGCTGTAAAAATATCACAGGACCTATTAATGGATTATGTGCATAATAATCGAGATTTCAAGAGGCATTTAAATGATCTGATGTATAGATATGCCTATTATTTGATAGAAAAATGTGTAATGGCTGCCAGAACGTTTGATTATAAAGAGTTGGAGGGACGAGGACTATTGCCAGAACATACTGTCAGCGAATTTCTTCGGCTTATTGGGATGGATGAGCCGACGATAAAATATGATAGTAGTTTGTTTTTACCTCCTCAACAAGAACGCCTATTACAACGCTATCAATCTAGGAATCGGGGAGTGTAGAAGCATTCTATTTCTGTGTACAGCCCCCCACCTGCTAGGCACGTGTTGCGACCGTTAAATTCTAAGGTTAATGACCTGAGAGCACGTCTCTCTCACACACACACACACACACACACATAAAACTTGTGCACGTGTTCTGCTTTTAAACGTTATGAAATAGTTTTTCACAGCAGGGGGCGGAAGTGTTATTAATAGCTAAATCGATGGGTGGAGGGGCAGGGGGGTATATTAACACTGCACGTGCGAAAGAGAGAGAGGGCTTTGAGAATCACAGCAGGTGGTGACAAGTGTGCAGATGCAATTAATAGCTAAAGCGGGGGCGGGGGCGGGGGGTTACGGATAAGAGCAAATATAGATATAGTAATTGCAAGCAGGTATATATAGATATACAATTGCAAGCATGTATATATAGATATAAAGCTGTATGTTCTATATTTATTGGGAACCTTCTGTGCGAGGTGGGGTCAGGGGGGATAGGTCCTCTCTCATTGGTGCTTGCGGGGGGTCCCCCTTTAATCTATTGGGAATAAAGTGGGGACACATAGGGAAGGGGGGTATGTGACCTTAAAAACAAAATGGCTGAGTGGGACAGGGGGAAGGGTGGGTGTTTACAAAATGTCTGACCTGGGGGAGGGGGAAGGGGGGTGGCCACGCCCCCCTGTCTTCTGATTGGCCGCGGCAGAATCGGCCTTATTACCTACTAACCTATTACCAACATTAAAAAGTAATGAAGCTATATCATTATAATGTTGATACTGGTAAGAAGCCAAGTATTAGTGATAGTAAAATCTCCGAATAGTTTTCAAGTATTATTACTGGCATTAATATATTGGCCAGCCACCTCAATAAATATCAAATGAATGCGATAATCCAGATCATCCACCTTAGCTCAATTTGTGAGAGCATTCTCCACAAAACATAAGGTCCTGGATATGGATCACGGTGGTGGCATGGTATTTGGATAGTAGCATTCCTCAAATTCTAATATTACTATTTTTTTCTGAGGTCAATATCCAAGGATTGTAAGTCTCCAAAGCATTTAATAGAGTTAAATGAGAATTCAAACTTTATTACCAGTGAGTAGTATAAAAAGGGGGCTTCAGGGACATCATTCCGGGAGTAAGTATGCTCCAAGAGTAAGTATGCTCCAAGAGTAAGTATGCTCCAAGAGTAAGTATGCTCCAAGAGTAAGTATGCTCCAAGAGTAAGTATGCTCCAAGAGTAAGTATGCTCTAAGAGTAAGTATGCTCCAAGAGTAAGTATGCTCTAAGAGTAAGTATGCTCCAAGAGTAAGTATGATACAGGAGTAAGTATGTTCCAGGAGTAAGTATGTTCCAGAAGTCCCCATCAACCAATAGTAAGTCTGAAATGGGAGTAACTATTAACCTAACCCACTTCTACCTAACCTAATTTACTTCTACCTAACTAATTTTAAACATCTCAGGACTTGGTAAATTTTTGAAACATCTCAGGACTTAGAATAATTTTAAACATCTCAGGACTTGGTAAATTTTTGAAACATCTCAAGACTTAGAATAATTTTAAACATCTCAGGACTTGGTAGATTTTTGAAACATCTCAGGACTTGGAAAAATTTTGTAACATCTCAGGACTTAGAAAAATTTCCGAAAAATCTTAGGACTTAGAAAAATTTCTGAAAAATCTTAGGACTTGGAAAAATTTCCGAAAAACCTTAGGACTTAGAAAAATTTCTGAAAAATCTTAGGACTTGGAAAAATCCATTTGCAACTGATTTGTTATTCATTTTCCCCTAACCTAGTCTCAGTGTCCACTTATGCCTAAAAGTGTACACCATGTGTTCACCTAGTGTTCACCTAGTGATCACCAGTGTTCACCAAGTGTTCACCTAGTGCTCACTTGGGCTTAAAAGTATACACCAAGTGTTCGCCTAGTGCATGGCAGTGTAAATTTTTCATGGAAATAGGTTGAAAAGAAAAGTATATACTTTACATTACATTGTTTATTAACATAGACAATCGCAGGTATGAAACAATACATAGAAATTGGCTACAATATTGCCCCTTTCAAAGTCTCTGGTGACACCATAGGTCTCTGCCGACCTATTTAGAGTTTCCTTTACACGGCCCACACCATCGGTCACATCACATGGCGGCCATAATCTAGGATGTTGCTTAGCTTTACAAATTGATACCAGTAGAGCAGGATCGCCTGATTGACCATCCTCAATCCTAATGCATCTGACACGTCCATCCATAGAGTTGTAGTCAAAGCCGGCAAATGTAATCCTTCTTCTGCCAACCAAAGATAGACTCTGGTCACTGCACTCAAAGTCACACCACCAAGTCTCAGCACTGTCGTTGAAATCAATCTCCAGCTTAACATCCTTGCTCCTCCATCCAGGCACTGAACGCAAGTCCATTATGGCTACCAAGCTATTCTTTAACTTGTATACCGATGTCAATGGAGTTCTACAATTATCAAATATGACTGCTACCTTGAATGGCAGTGTAGTAATACTGGTCATTGTTTTCGACTGAATGATGCTCAGCCAGACCCAGCTACCTCTTATATACTAGGAGAGCAGGTGGTGGTGGGGGAATAAATGATGACACAATATTCACATTTCATTCTTTATTGACAAAAACAAACTTCTACAAAAATGTCTATCTCTTTGTAATGCTTGCATAATCCAATTGTGCAGGATGTTTACTACATTGAGCGCACAAAATGGCAGTACATCCAAGCGCCCTTGTCTTCCGTTGTCACCAGCCAGCTTCATCTTCACAGTCTCCAAGAAGTTGAGCAGGTAATGTTCCGGGCAGTAGACTGTAGTAGTCTTCATCAGCACCTCCAAGTTGGGCGTCTCATGGAATAGGTAGGGCGAACTCAGGTCCACATACTCCACATTTTCCTTTTTGTCCAGCTGCAGTAGCGTTTCCAGCAGACAAATCTTCTCATATCCGTATACCAAGATCTTGATTGGCCGTCCCGAGTCACTGTTCTCGTGAAGCCATCTTCCAACTGTGTCATATACAATTTGCTTCAAGGCCGAATATGAGAGGTGTGTTTGGCCGGCTCCATTGCCCGACCATCTCAGTCCATGTTTAGCTCTTTGTAATTGATTGCTTTCAACCAGGCTGCTTGTTTTCAGCAATACGTCCAGGTAGGGCGCTTTGAAAAAGTAGTGGTGAGTCAACACATGATGTTATCGTCATGTTCCAATATTGCCATCTCCTTGACAATAAACTGGTTATTCAATCCCTCAAAGCCTTGAAAGTCCATCAAGTAGATTGGTAGTGGTCCAAAAAGTTCTGTAGCCCTGCTTGGCGCAATGCCATCTTCATCGTCATCAGTGGAAGCCTGGTTGAGGTCGGTTGTACTTGTAGAAGCATCCTTCATCAACGATTTCTCGTGTTGAGTGTAATAGCCTAGGCAGCAGCCCACAACATCCTCTCCATTGCTGGGTGGCAACTCCCCCTCCTCCTCCTCCTCATCCAAAAAGCGTAGAACTCTCCTGGACATGATGACTGCTTCACTTGACGCTTCTTGCAACTATGACCATACTGCTGCTTGCCGACTGCCTTTATATCCTCCCCCTCTCTCTCTCTAGACTGATTGAACAAGACCAGTCATTGGCTGATACTCCTTAATCACTTCGTGTATCAACAGACAATAGGCATGTGTATTTCCTGGAATGTTTTCACTTGCTTCAAACTCAACTCTGATGTCAATGCTTCCCGTCTTGAGCGATTCGTTTTGACGTGAACAGTCAATAGGAAACAGTAACATCTTACCATCCCGCACAGCATGTTTCTCAAAAAGTGGGTTGCTTGCTCGAGCGTCATCACGATTGTAGACTCCATTGAATGCTGCATACATATTGTACACTTGGTTGTCATCGCCATTGATGCTTTCATACGGATAGTACTTGTTGTTCAAGAACACTCGAACATCTTTCATTTTGCACAAGCCAAAGTATGAGCTATTCACAGTAGCCGCTCCTCTTCTTCCAGTCTGCAGTCCAATCACAATGTATCTTGGCTTCTCCAGCTGAGTAGTTGACTTGACAGTCCACGTATGTTTTGTGGTCTGTGGCAAAGACGGGTACTCGTACAGTTCCCAATGTCTGAATGGCATTGAGATGGGCGTGTTGTTTTGCACCAGTCTCAGCAGACACAATTTAGCTTCATCAGACACCTCTACATAGGGCATCCTCCACACCAGTTTCTCAATTGTGACCTTGCCTGCTGCATTCAAACAGTCTAAAGTGTCAGCACTGCGTCTCAGCACCAGCTCCTGTTTCACATTCAGCATAATCTGCCTATAGTCCTCGGCAAAGCCCAACAGGTATCTAAGTGGCACATTCATGATGGTTGTGTTGGCACCATTAGCATCAAACGTGCCAAACCCTGTCTGGGCATCATATCTGTAGCCGGCTCCATCCATCTTGAGCTGTTCTTCCCGCTCAAAGGTCATGGCATTCTTCATCAGGCTGGCAATGCCAGGGCTACGTATGCTGTCCACTACAACTCCATTGATCTCGTAGCGTATTTCCGAAAACAGGTGGCCAAAGAATCCGGAGACACAAGGTGAGCCTCCCAAGGTTGCATTTGCTGCATTGGTCACCTTGTACTCCATGTGCAGATAGCTCTCCGATGGCAGTGTATAGATGTCCTGCTGCTGAATTGCTATCCGAATCTCATCGTTGGCACCAAAGCCTGTAGTGTACGGAGCATGAGAATGATATTCATAGCCAGTGATGCTGTTCTCCGCTGAAGGGCCAGCCCTTGTCACATCCAAAACTCCCATTTTTCAGTGTTGTTGTCGTGGTCTTCCTCCTCTTACAACTTGATAGCCTTTCTTCTGCAGATATTTGATGCTGCTCGATGTTAACACCACAGAGTCCAATGGTTGAATGACATCTTTCACAAATGGCGCCCTATTAATAGACTTTTGTTCTACCACCTCCATGGGGGATATTGCTGCTTCCACATCCAATCCTTGATTCCACTTGCCAAATAATAGAACCATCACTTGGGTTGTTGTCGCAAATGTAAGGTTATGTTTATTGGTTCCTCCCTAAAGTCCACCAGACATCCGTTCTCATCAACAATCTCCAACGTAATGCTACCAATCTGCTTGGTGTCCACCGGTAAATAGATGACATTTTGTACATTCACACTCATTTTATACCCTGGATCAACATCTGGGTAAAACTCATAGATCACATGATCCTTGACTCCATTTGAGTAAGATCCACTCACAATGTTACACTTTATACGCAGCACATTGGGACGACTGATTTGCACTGTAGTGATACCTCTAGTCTCAACTTTAGCTTCTACAACTTGGTCGAATCCCAGCAGCTTTCCTATTGAATCAGGTTGTCTAAAGTCTAACATGGCATCACATAATACTAAGCATTTCAAGGTCGATGGGTCCACAGCCATCTGAAACTTGACTCCACGCTTCTTCATCCTTGCCTCCAGCAGGTTGGCAATTGTTTGAAATTCAAAACTACCTTCTGGCAATACTACCTTTTGCCAAACCATTACTGGAGCTTTTTCTCCTCCTGCCTGGGCAGCTCTGGGCTTCCTTTGAGTACCCTGGTTAGCAGTATCACTAAACAACTGCTGAGCAAACACTTTACCTGTAACTTCCTCATGAGTCATTGCATAGTCGTCCTCTGGCTTGGCTGCTGCTGCCTTCTGGTCCACTTTTGGAGCCAGAAAATGTAATGCATTGTTGTAACCATTCTCAACATTTGGTATAGAGTTGCAGCTAGTAAAGCTGATGAGACCAATTTCCCATTCGCCATTGCTTGTATCAAGTGGCGGATAAAATTCACTTTTCAATATTGAGGTTCTACCTCCAAAGCAGAGCATCATGGTCTTGACTGCTCAGTGTACTATTACACAATGACTTGATAAGAGTATAGACTAGTACCTTTATAGTATGTGGGTGGGAGAAATGAAAAGACATGTTGTACATTGTTATTTATTTTCATCAAGCAAAAACTTTAAACATAAATGTCCACATATATGAGAGTAGAGATCCTCTTGCTTCTGATTGTAGTTGTACTCGATTCTTGTTGCTGGACTCAATCCTCTGTGCATGTAGTCAATAAACTCCTGTGGTGGTCTCAGGTTGCCAAAGCCATCAAAGTAGTGAACGATGCCATCCTTCTTCTTCACATAGCACACCCAATGTGTGCCAGCTCCATCACTTTGATCCAGGTTGATGATGCCACACTCCTGATCCAGTGGTCCATTGGCTGGTAGAGCATCTCGCATGAATACTCCTCGAAATTTCTTCAGCTTGAGACGGCAGGCATACTTGTAGAGGTCGGCATCTGTTAGTGCTCGGTCAGGTAGAGCTACAATCATCTTCTGCCGCCACATTGACGGCGATGCACCCCGTTTCCCGTCTTCTGACACCTGAGGTACAGGCCTTGACCCTTGGTTGCTGCTGCTGTTCTCCTCCTCTGTGCAGCTCTCCCCTTCCTTTGTTGTTTAGCTCCTCCTCCAAACTTTGCCTTGGCCTTCATGATGTTGGTTACTGCTAATGCTGCAGCTCTCTCTGCCAATCCAGCATCTGAAGATGTTGCCACACTCCAAGCTCGTTCAGCCAAATCTCTGTCTGCTGCTGCTCTGCTCCTTGTATCACTATTCCTTGAGTAGGCAATGTCGTGCTGCTTGCAGGCTTGGTCAAGTTTGTTGACACCTGGATCACCTCTTGCTAATCGTTTTTCATGCTTTGTACCTGGTCCACAGTACTGGTAGCCAGGAAGATGAAGTTCTACGGGCAGTAAGTCTATTGCTTTGTTGACTATTGTACCCGCTGCATTTGTGATTGCAGAAAGTACTCCTCTTCCTTGGTACCTCCGTTTTCCTCTGCATACAGCCATCTTATGTCGATCAGCAGCCTTGTCATCTCATTTTATACCCTTAGACGGCTTGGAGATTCCCATAAGCTTTAACATTTTATCCCTCAGTTGTTCTTCACTCAAATTGAGGTTTTCTCTTGACGTAGTAACATCCAACATGACAGTGAGACACTTTTCAACCACAGCCTTTGAATGCTCATCCAACCTTTTCTCTAAATACTGTTTGTTAACTCCATCTGTAGCTTGAATTGGTTCTTGCATATCTGTCAGTATTGAATTCTTAAGGCTTGTCATTACTTGCAATGTATCCACATCTCTTCTCTTTGGCAAATGAAATGACATCATATCTCTACATGTAATCAGATTCACAGCATCATGATTGCTGCGTGGATTTGCCAAATTGATCATACGCCTATGGCGGGCATTGATGTTTCCCAAAGAATTCATGTTTACTCTTTCACTTGAGAGACTTACTGTCTCTTGTTGCAACGTTGTTGCCTTATATAGTGTGCAACTAGTATGCAGGTTTACCAACTATGTAACCACCTTCCTCCAGCTCTTCCAAGATTGAGTTGATTTCATTCTCATGTCCAGTGTTGCCAACTGCTTTAGACTGATCCAGCAGCTTCAGTCTGTCCACAAGTTCGTTGGGGTCATTGTAGTAGACATATTCAATCCTGTTGCCATCACTTGCCACCATATTGAAAGGTGCTACCAGTCCTCTTCCAGCAACTTTAGCTCCTTTTCCACTGACTGCTTCTCCTCTTATCAGATCCCTGATTGTCCTCTTGTACTTGATATTGTTATAGTTTGCAATTCTACCATCTGGACTGTAGTTTTCTCTGTAGACATTGGTAAAGTCCAGAAGTAATTTATAGGCATTCAAGTCGTCCCCCTCCAATTTTCCTTTGTTGGGCATTTTCATGAAAATCAACTCACAAAGGCCTGGTGTAGCTCTAAAAGTCTTTTCAATTCTACCATCTGTAGGATTAGACAGCACAATCTTGTTACCTTTAGGTCCAAAGGTAAGCAGCTTACTGCCTAGATAGTACGAGTTGTTTATCACTTTTGGTCCAAATGCATCATCAAAGTTGTGGTCCTTGCGCACTGATTGCATAATGTACTCTCCCACTGGTTTTGAAGCCAGATCAGATTGGGCCAAGGCTTGTTGTGCCACATGACTGCTAGTATCAAGCAATTTCTCAACACTAAGGTTTTCCTCATCATCATCATCATCATCATCACTCATGTCCTGACGCTTCCACAATTGTCGTGCAACACTTGAAGTACTTGCAGCTGGACTAGCACCTTCACCTGTTCCATATGTTTCAAAGATTGGTGACTCTTCTTCTCTAATATCTGGTAGTGATTGCAGTCTATGCCTTATCCTTCCTGGATAGGGAGTGCTGCTGTTGGCAGGTGTTGTTGGTGGTGTAGGCAATATACGGGGTGCATCCAATAATGGTGTAGTCATTGGAACTGACTGTTGTTGTTGTTGAGCTGGTGGTTGAGAAGATTTGAGTGTTTCAACAATAGTGATAAGTGGATCACTAAGTGGCTTGAAATGCTTTGCATGCTGCTCCTCTGTCAATTCCCTGCCCAGTGTCAGCTCTCTATGCTTCCGCTTGATGTTACGCTTCAGCTTGGCAATCTCCATGATGATTGGCGCAATCTCCTCCACAGTTTGCTTCTTCTTCTGATGCATACTCTTCATCTATTTGTCCATCTCACTTGCCGTTCAGTGCTAGACTGAGCATAATCACTGTTGTGCTTCAACTAAAAATGTATCAAGACCTTTCCTGTAGCGCCCTCTATTCTTGTCTGAGGACTGATCAATTACAAGGAATGCATGCACAGATGATGACCATACATCATTGCACATTCTTCTGAATTCGACAAAGGTCATGTCAGATCCCACGTGATCTCTGTACAAATGTTTCATATTCAGTTCATCTTGTTTAAACATGATTAGAAAATTGGCATTGTCACGTATCAACTGTTTCGGTATACTGCTATAAGTCTGTGCCAGATGAAATGCATCAACATTACTGTGTCGACCAGTGGTGAAGTAACGCCTGATGGCTTCCTGTTGCTCGCAAATCACATCATCAAAAATTATTATTGAATTGGTGGGCAACTCATGTGGTGCAGGTATCTCTTCACTGGTGTCACACTTGGTGAAGCTCAGTTTAGGTCCAAGGTCTTCCATAATGGTGCGCAGTAGCTGATACTTTGGTTGAAATGCAGTTTTTGAGTAGAGATAGATGTTTGAAAATGAGATTCCTTTATGATCGAAAAGCATGTTGAACAGTAAATTGGTTTTTCCACAGCCTGACGGTCCACATATAATGCAGCGCATATGGTTGGGGAACAAAGGTCCATGACGTTTCTTTGCATTCATTTCTGGGTTGGCCAGACCACAGCCTCTCACCACTTGATCAAAGTCAATTATATTGAACCTGTGACTCCTTTGCACAACCTGCTTCATCACACCAAATCTGCTCTATCAATCCAAGAGTCGTGACTGCGATCGTATCCTTTCCAGCGCACTAACAGTTTATTACCTTTCCTCTTTAGCACTCTGGCAATTTCAAAAACACTAGGTACTTTGGTTTTCACAATCTCTTCTGCATAGAATCCTCCTTGCACACGCTGTCCTCTGCAATCTTCCAACTCATATGTTACAGGTAATGTAGGTCGCACACGTGTTACTGTGAACAGTTCATTTGTCCAATTGGGTAGGTAGCCCTTGTCAAATGTC